>QEPC01004199.1:271057-292970 GCA_003113815.1 Sphenodon punctatus | reverse complement strand
CTGAACATCCCATCCCCCACCACTCCCAGTTCCCACTATCACCCAGTCCAGATACTGTGCAATTTTACACCATCCACACCCTGGCTCTCAATTATGCATTTATAGGGCAACACCACATTTCCCAGTCAGTTACATAGCCCATCTCTGATATAACTAAACATTCATTGGTCCCCCCACACACACCTTGAGAAGGGAAGATATTTTTCTTTGGACTCCTAAAGCTTTGGAGGAGCAATTTATTTTGTGGCTTCAGTTAAAAAGGAAAAAAACAAGTCTCATTCTCCACCTGGGTGCCCCAACAGTGTAGGACTACAACTCCCAGCATGCCTCTCACTGAGTGCCAGAGAAGCTGCAATCAGGGCTAAGATCTCTAGCTCCACCCCCCGGATGACTCTCACTGGCCTATCTAGGTTGTGAAAAGGAACTGGAAGTGGCCATATTGGATCCATTCAGTTACAACTTGCATCAATCCAGGGAGAGGAGCAGGTCTCCGGGAAAGCGAGAGATCTAGAGAAGGACAGCCTCCTAGCCCAGGCTTCATCAGCCAATGCTGCCACAGACCTGGATCACTGCTTCTGTGTGAGTAACCTGACAGGGATTGATGGGCTCCAGCAATAGCCGCCAGGGGCATAGGGCAGCGTTTATTTTTTTAAAAATTATTTATTTATTTTTAAGCAAGTATCTGGTGTGAGGGGAAAACCCCTATTAAATTGCAAACAATTACTTTAAACTATTTTAAAAGCTTGCATGATGCCCAAATCACCTTTGTTTATTTTATTTGGTATCTGTATTTTGGGGGGTAGGGGGTGGAAGAAGATGGAAACAATTTCAGTGGAATGAGGACAGATTTCCCCCATTTTAAATTATGTAAGAACTTCTAGAGCGCTAGTTTACTCCTCATTCATGACACTAATGCTGGCCTAAATTAGACTAAATCAGTAAGATTAGAGATGAGAATGAGATCAAGCTGGAACATTGTCATCATCACAGTTCAAAGAAATCAAGTTCATGCTTTTGTGTTGTAAGTTGGTCTCATTGCTGATAAGAAAAAGATGGCATTTACAGAACAGCTCTTCTCCAATACAGGCACCTAAATGAAATTCCCCAAATTCCCATTCCCATAGGACACCAGCAATGCACCTCCAGCAAGAAGAAAATCTCACCCAGGCAGGCACAGCCATTCAGGCAGCCAGCTTTCCCACAGCCCATCCCCCACTGTGGCTCAACTTCAAGAAGCCTCAGATGACACTACAGGCAGGCAGTCACAGCTACACCACACAAGCCATTCCAAGCCAAAGCACCCCACAACATGGTGTGGCCATTGCCAAACATGGGGGCACCCACAGACAGTGCACCCCAAAACAAGACAGGGCTAGAGAGACCAAAAAAACTGCAAAACACCACAAGTCAGCCACCACTGGTGTAGTGGTTCAGCTTCCAAAAAAGCCACACAGAAAAGACCAGCCAGCAGCCACACATAGGGCTGGCAATCAACCGGGGTGCCCTAAAACACCCCAAAACCTGGTCACCACACACAAGCCAAGTCAACATCCCCCACTGGCATAGTGGCTCAGCTTGGGGCACAGCTTCCAAGAAAGCCACACAGAAAAGACCAGCCAGCAGCCACACATAGGCCTGGCAATCAACAGGGGTGCCCCAAAACACCCCAAAACCTGGGCACCACACACAAGCCAAGTCAATATCCCATTCCCCCACTGGCGTAGTGGCTCAGCTTGGGGCACATCTTCCAAAAAAGTCACACAGAAAAGACCAGCCAGCAGCCACACATAGGGCTGCCAATCAACCGGGGCACCCCAAAACACCCCCAAACCTGGGCACAACACACAAGTCATTGAAGTCAACATCCACAAACACCCACAAATGAGAACACACACACACAATCCAAGTTAACACTTTACCACCACTTTACCACCACTCTGGCTTTTAATTCCTTTAATTCTCTTGGTGAGAACTTTTAATTCTCACAAGAACCTGTTGAGGTAGGTTGGCCTGAAAGAAACTATGACTGGCCCATGGCCACTGACTGACAGAGTTTCTGGCTAAGGCAAGTCTTGGACCAAGGCCTCACCCGGTGCAGGCACTCTGCACTTACACCACCCTGGCTCTCAATTATGCATTCATAGGGCACCAGCAATGCACCTCCAGCAAGAAAAAAATCTCACCCAGACACTCAAGCAGGGCACAGCCATTCAGGCAGCCAGCTTTCCCACAGCCCATCCCCCACTGTGGCTCACCTTCCAAGAAGCCTCAGACAAGGCAGGCAGCCACAGCTACACCACACAAGCCATTCCAAGCCAAAGTACCCCACAAGATGCTGTGGCCATTGCCAAGCATGGGGGCACCCACACACAGTGCAACCCGAAACAAGACAGGGCTAGAGAGACCAAAAAACCAGCAAAACACCACAAGCCATTCCAAATTCCAAGACAATAGCAGCAGCACCATGAAGCAGGGCAGTGGACAAGTATGGGGGTAGTGCACCCCCACACAGTGCACCCCAAAACAAGACAAGGCTAAAAGACAAACACACGTGACACACCATGGTGGCACACACACCATGGTGGCAAGCAACCAGGGTACCCCAACACCCCCAAACCTGGGCACAACAGAACACACAAGCTTGAACCCAAGTTAACGATACCCATCCCCCACTGGCTCTGTGGCTCACTTCCAAAAAAACTAAGCCACAGAATCAGACAACACCAGCCAGCACAGCAACAGCTCCACTATTGGCCTGGCAAGCAACCGGGGTACCCAAAAAATACCCCCAAACCTAAACACAACAGTGAACACACAAGCCAAGTTATTTTAACACAAGCAAGCAGTGCACACACAGCAAGCACTGCAGTGAAGCACACAAAAACAAAAAAGAAAAGCCAAGCCAAACAACAAAAGCCAACAAAATGGGGATTGGGAAAGCTCCAAACAAACAAAAAAGCCAAGGCAGTGGGCACAGGGCATTAGTGCACCGCAGGCACCAGGCACACACCCCACAAAAACAACAAAACAGGCTAGAGACAGCAAACAAACACCATCATCATCCCACACCATGGTGGCAAGGCCACCATTCCCCACCCCCTATGCCAGATGAATTAAAAATCCCAGCAGCATGGCATGCCCTTGCCCACTGTTTCCCAGTGCCCTGCCCCTATGTGCTTGCCTACTCCCCCATTCTGCCCACCCCAGCACATGTCCTGCTGGCTAAAATCACCCCCCCCCATCCTATTCCTAACTCTAGGGGTACCCTACACCCACCCAGTACCCAGGTCACTGGCCAGTCCTAGTGCCAAACTCCCCATCACCCTTGCTAAATATTTACTAGGGCACCAAGGAGATCCTATACTAGAGGGGAAAGGGATCAGGAACCCCAAACTTACCAACAGTCGCATGCATGCATGCCTCCAGCAGCTCTGTGGATCCTTAACATCTCCAAGTCTGCTGTAAAATGGTGGCACCAGGCACAAGCTCAGAAGCCCCCAGAAGGAAAGAAAAAAACCCAAGATTATTGGCCAGCACTAGCAGCCAGTTAAACTGCACATACCCTACAGAAACTTCCAGGATTGGTTGACTTTTACATTCAAACAATCCAAGGCACAAGGCAGGGTAAACAAGGCACAAAATGTATCCATTCATACCTCTGGGTGGGGGCAGGGAGGGACTCAGTAGTTAAAAACAACCTTACATAACAGAAGCCTGCCCTTGCCCAGCAACTGTCACCTTCTTGCAACATAAAAAGATCTGGTAACCGGTACCATTAAAAAGAACCGGTATGGGTTACCGGATTATCGGATTACCGGATTTAGATCTGGTACACCTATTACCGGATTTACCGGTTACCGGTAGAACCGGTATTCCCACCCCTATTACATATTAAATGTACCTTGAATGCTGCAAAAATTCAGTTACCATGATGTGGTAAATATCATCCCTTCTCCCTAGCTTCCCCCTCCCTGGCCTTTGTACCTTCAAATCCCTCCTCAAGATCCACCTCTTCTGCTCTACCCTCCCTGACTCCTCGCTCCCCTCACCTAACTCCTGCTGATACCCTCCATTCAGTACAATCAGTTACCTAAGGTCTGTGTACTCATATCCTCACCACATGGATCAACCATCCATCATTCTCGATGTAACTAACCCAAGTGCGTGCACCTGGGACCTCACATCCTCGTGAATGTTACACTCCTTGTCTCTCCCTCTGTTCCCCTTCCTTCATCTCCCCCTGTCTCTCAGATTGTAAGCCCTAGGGCAGGGACTGTGTCTATTCAATTACTTTGTAAAGCACCAGGTACATTGCTGGCATTATATAAATGTTTGCTAATAATAATAATAATAATAATAATTTTTAGGAAATATCCACTGTACATTTAATAGACAATGTCAAAAGTTCTTTTTTAAATAATTAAATATTTAAAATACTATTTAAAAAAAATAAATTAAAAATCCCTGTCTGTGTGGTATTTTACCTTTATCATGCAAATTTAACCTTTCTGTTTGAAAAAGTATTTTTTGGAAGTATCCAAACAGAAAGGCTAAACACCTACTTGAAATAACAAACATTAACACTCAAACCATGATGATTATCTAACAGAAATGCCTCAAAGAGCCTCAACTATGACAACAATAGTGGTAACAATTCTGAGAAACAGAAAGATAGGCTCCCAAAGTTGCCTCTTGTGTATTGTAACAGGAAGGCACTGAATCCAGATCAGAAGATGTTTAATGCCTGTTTTATTCAACATCCCCATAATATTCATTGAAAGGAAACACTTCTCTTATTTTTTCTGTTAGGTATGACAAATGACATGCTGATGCTTAATGATTGGATGTCAAGCCCTCAGGCTCTCTCATACCCACACACACTGGAGCTGTGTGAAACTTGGTGATTCACTTCACAAGCTGTCTTGGATTTCAGAGTCACAAAATAAAATGCCACGGGAGCCTCTGAGGTGAACTTGGTTTCATACCTAACCTACATCACCTCACAAACTTCACATTACTTCTAACCACAAATTGGCGGTTGTTTTTTCCCCCTGAGACCAGGTTCCAGTTTCAAGGAAAGATACATGATCAACCCTAGCAGACCTTACAGAGACACACCACATGAATTTCTACTTAATAATAAGACACATCTGCAGAAAACCGATGGCACTTCAGAAGGTTTTGCATTTTGTAATAAAATGTGAACATTCAAAATCACACCAGCTGAACACAATCTAGAAGCTAGACTGACTAATCATGTTTCCAGAATAAAAAGGGCAAGATTTACATGGATGGACCACGCCCCACTCACTGTTCATGTGGGTGTGCAGGAGCGGGGCCACCCATGTAAATGGCCAGCAGTGGGATGGGTGTCCGCTAGGTGTTTGCCCATGTGAACACCAAGTGGGATGGGGGGTATGCGCACTCCCACACAACACCCACCTCTACCCATCACACACCCATCTCCACCCACTTCCACCCACAGAGCCCTCCGGAAAACAGGAGGAGGCTCCATGGGTGAAGGTGGGTGTAGATGGGTGTAGGTGTGTGTGTGTCTGTGTAAATGGACACTGTAGCAGGGATCAGTCCTCTGGGGCTGCTCTCCCTTTTAAGAAGGGGGCTGCATGGGTCAGAGGGCTTCACATGCCATGGGGCATGGCAGAGTAAGCCCCTAGAGAAAGACCAGTCAGAACTGGAAACAATCTTGGAATAGAAAGGAACAGAGTGGCCAGGACACTGGCCCTTTAAGGCAGACAGCCAAGGAAGCTGGCTACGCCCACTCTGGGAATATAAGAAGCTGAAAGGCAGAGAGGGCTGCTGTCTCTGCCTGGGAGCCAAAGGAGCAACATCTCCCTGGAAGAAGCAAAGAAGCTGTCTGACCACTCTATGCTCTTCAGGTTACTGAAATTAGGAGAACCAGGGAAGGATTGGAGTGGAATCAGTGACAGGGGAAGACTCTGCCCAGGAGGGAGCCTCTTGCCTGGGGAGGAAGGCTGATTGTGAGTCAGGGGCCTATGAGCCTGGCTACTATGGACTTTGAGGGGTTGATGTTACTGTTGTACCTGTGGAGAGACTGACCTGGGCCTTCAGGGTGAGATACAGATGAGCCGGCACCCCTGCGCTGAAGGAACTGTGTGCACATATGGTGGCATAGGCCTTGGCTGTGAGGGATGGTAGGAGGCCAAGTGTGGGGCCCCAAAAGTGAACCCCCCTAAGTTGGGGATACAGCCAATTTGAGGCTGAATGCGAGTAGCAATGAGGTTAGCTATTTCCCCTAGTGACACCCCAGCACCCCGTGAGGCCTTGTGGAGACCCCCTGATACAGACACACACACACCTCCACCCACTGCAGCCAAACACCCATCCCCCCACCCACCTCCATCCATGTAAAAAAGGCCATGGTTAATTAATTGGGTCTTCGAAGAAATCACATTCTGTGGCTCAAAGTTACTAGACTGGAAAACTCAGCCAGTTTTCAAGCCTCTATCATCTTCATCATGAAATTTCCAATAAATATTTTTTGTGCCTCTAGTATACATTTATAATTGCAAGACAATATTAATCCTTTCTTTTGTCTCCCCACCCCTTCGTTTTAGCACTTTCCTCAGTCGTAGTGATTTATCCAGCTTTCATTCAATCTGAAATGAACATTTGATGAAAATACAATATTCATCAAATCTGCTCACTTCAGTTCATCAAATCTGCTTACTTCAGGTGGGGCTGAATGACCCTTAAGGACCCTAAAAGTCACACATCCAGCTCTGTGACTCTATGGTTTGGGTCTGACAAAGCAGATAGAAAACACTAGTCATTTCTGTTTCATTCATGAATTTGTTTCAGGTTTTTCAGTTGGTTTTTCCAGTAATTTCATTTTACATATTTGGTTGATTAACCAAATATCTGAATCTGAACAAAAATGGCTCAAAAACCCTGAAAACAAGGGCTGCTATCAAATATGCAAGTTGTTCTGGTGCAAATATTTATTCAGATGTTTGGACTAATTATGTCTGAAAATGCAAATACTATTTGTGAATACAGAACCCAATATTCATTTCAGTACTAGTTTTCTCCTGGCAGGGTTAATGAAAAGGTTTTGCAAACAACCTAGGGGTGTTTTCACACATGACAGTGTCCACTGCCACTATGGACTTATCCGAGTGGTAGTGGGCACTGTCACTCTGGTTGGGATCTGGTCCGGCCACTGAACTAAAATGACTGTAGCCGGGCCAGAGAAGGGGCAGGAGACACACGGACGTGTCTGCCCACCGCTGACCCCATGCTACATGCGGTAGTTCACCCAACAGCTGACAGACAACCATGGGGTGGCCAATGAAAGCCGCTATGGTGCCCAGACCAATGGGACTCCTTACCAGATTCAAGTAAAGTGGGATTTCAGGCATGAAACCCCGCTTTACTTCAGGTGTAGCGGCCGGGTCCTGACCATGCTGGAGACTGTGACTTAAGGATTTCCCTGAGTCACAGCGTAGAATAGACCCAACCACAATCAGGATCCAGCCCAGGGAATCTGGTGAGCGCCTTGCTATTGACGGTGGGCACTGTTTAACCATGCTAAAGTGGGTTAAACAGTGCCACTGCCCTGTTTGAAAACATCCTCTGTCACTACTACCCAACTTCAGACCCGGCTCCATGGATCTGAAGCTTGGGAGTCCTGTTGGACCCCAGCCTTTGGCTGGATTGCCAGGTAGAGGCGGTGGTGAAGGGAGCCTTTCAACAGCTACATCTTGTGTGGTGGCTCCAGCCATATTTATTTATTTATTTTAAAAATTTGTACCCTGTCACCTCCTGCCACAGGTAGCTCAGAGTGGCTAACAACATGGATAAACAGTTATATAATAACACATTAAAAGCATAATCCCACAGTATATATAGTAATAATAATAAAAGAACAAACCCACCCACCTTCACACTCTCCCCACCCCCTACCACCCCATTAACCATCTACCTCACCAAACGTCTGATGGAATATCCAGGTCTTACAGTTCCTATGAAAGGCTGTGAGGTCCGGACCCCACCAGTAGGGAATTTCAGAGGCACGGTGCAGCCACCGAGAATGCCCTATCCTGCGTAGCCCCCTGGGAAACCCGGGGACCTCCAACAAGGCACCCCCAGATAACCGCAGGGGCCAATCCAGAACCTGCAAAGAGAGGCAATCTCACAAGTAGGCAGGGCCCAGATCCGTGTAAGGCTTTATAGGTCAAAACCAACATTTTGAATCAGGCCCGGAAGACTATTGGCAGCCTGTGCAGAGATCGGAGCACTGGTGTAATCTGCTCCCAGAGGCCCAGTCCCACCAAGATCCGGACCGCCACATTCTGCACCAGTTGCAGCTTCCAAGCTGTCACCATAGGTAGCCCCACGTACAGCACGTTACAGTAGTCTGACCAAGAAGTAATAAAAGCATGGATGATCATGGCCAGGTCAGAAACTGAAACCAATGGCCGGAGCCACCACACCAGATGTAACTGGTAGAAGACACTCCTCGCCACAGCCTCCACCTGGAAATCCAGGTGGATCTGAGCATCAAGGAGCACCCCCAGGTTCTATACCTGGGAAGTCAGCAGAGGACAGACTTGGCCACCCTCATCCATGCATTCATCACCTCAAAACTGAATTACTGCAACACGCTCTACGTTGGGCTGCCCCTGATGATGGTTCGGAAGCTGAAACTGGTGCAGAATGCGGCGACCCGTCTTTTGACAGGGACAGGCCATAGAGAGCACATACCACCAGTGCTCCAAGCTCTGCACTGGTTGCCTATAGCGTTCCAAGCCTGATTCAAGGTGCTGGTTTTAACCTTTAAAGTCGTACATGGCATGGGTCCTTCCTATCTGAGAGACTGCTTCACTTCTCGAGTCCTCGGGCGATCCTTCCAGTCCACTGGGGGTGCCTTCTTGGAGGTCCCCTGGGTTAACTGGGGGGCCACAATGGAGAGGACGTTCTCATTGGCCACACCGTTGCTGTGGAACTCCCTCCCAGAGGAAGCTCAGCTGACCCTGAGTCTACTGGCCTTCCACCAGACCTGTAAGACCTAGCTGTTGTCCAGGCCTTCAGGGAAAGGAGTGGGTAGGGGTGGGGGAAGCGGATAGTGGGCGGGGGGTTGGGTTGGGTTAGGGAGGGTTTGGGTATGGGTTCTTTTAATCTGGAGATTTTAGGTTGTGTTAATTTATTTTAGTTATGTGTGTTAAAATGTTGTTAGCCACCCCAAGATGCTTGTAGCAGGAGGGGGCGGCATATACATTTTAATAATAAATAAATAATAATATAAACTTTACTGGTGTCCATCTACTAGCATGGCATATTCCACTTTTACTGCCACAGGAAGCTGCAACACATAAAGATTTGACATAAACTGGGCCATGAACTGGAGGAGTGTGTGGATAAGTTAAAATAGGATGAAGGTTACATTGTTACATGCATTTCTGTGATTCTATTAAAAACCTGTCTGTGATACTGTGGTAGAGAACATCCTGCCTTGAAGCATAGGGTTGGACTACATAACCTGTCAGGTCCCTTCCAATTCTACAATTATGTGGATCTATTATTGTATACCAGGGTAGGACCTCCTGTTAATACAGGTACTCAAACTATTGGTTGAGATCTCAAGTGGAATTGTTTCATCTGCAGATGGATACTAATCCCAATAGACAATTGATCTGCTTTGTATTTATTTATTTATTTATTTATTTGATTTGTACCCCGCCCCTCCTGAACACAGCTCAGGGCGGCTTCCAACAATAAAATCAAAGAACAATTTAAAACATATAAAAATACACTCTCAAATATTAAAACAGGGATACAAAGATCAATAGGGCAGGGGAGATAAAAAAAAAAATCCCCTAGACCATCCCCCCTCCCCAAAGGCCTGGGCGAACAGCCAGGTTTTCCACTGTCATCGAAAAACCAAAAGGCTTGGGGCCAGGCAAGCTTCCTCTGGTAGGGAGTTCCAGAGGCGTGGTCCGGGTACAGAGAATGCCCTGTCCATTGTGGCCCCCCGCTTAACACGGGGGACCTTCAAGAAGGCACCCCCAGCAAACCGAAGGGTCCGCTCTGGAGCGCGGAGGGTGAGGTGCTCCCTGAGGTATGAGGGGCCGAGACCGTGAAGTGTTTTATAAGTCAATACAAACACCTTGAACCTGGCTCGGCATGCTATCGGCAACCAGTGCAGAGCCCGGACCACAGCTGTTATGTGCTCCTGACGACCCGTCCCCAAAAGGAGACGGGCCGCCGCATTCTGCACTAGCTTCAGCCTCCGAACCAGGTACAGGGGAAGCCCCACATAGAGCGCGTTGCAGTAGTCCAGCCTTGAGGTGACGAAGGCATGGATGAGGGAGGCCAGGTCCGAGCCGGAGACGAAAGGACGCAGCCTCCGCACCAGATGCAACTGGCGAAAGGCAGCCTTTGTGACTGCCTCCACCTTCCGCTCCAGGCGGAGGTCCACGTCCAGCACCACCCCCAGACTCTGGACCTGTTCGGCTACGGGTGGGCGAACCCCCCCAATCAGGGGGGCCGACACCTCCCTCACCCTCCCCACCACCATCACCTCCGTCTTATCGGGGTTGAGTTTCAGTCTGAGTTTCTGAACCCACATCCATTCCGCCACGGTCTCCAAACACTGGGATAGCACCGAGACGGCAGGGTCTGGGTCTGTTGAAAAAGCTGAGTATCATCAGCATACTGGTGACAACGCACCCCGAACCCTCTCATGACCTCCCCCAAGGGCTGCATATATACATTAAATAATAATGGAGACAGAATGGAACCCTGCAGAACGCTGCATGATAAGGCGTGGGGGCAAGATGTTTCCTCCCCCAGCACCACCCGCTGGCTTCTCCCCGAGAGGAATGAACGGAACCATTCAAGAACTGTTCCATCCAGACCCCCCCAGGTCACGCAGCTGTCTCAACAGCAGCCCATGGTCCATGGTATCAAAGGCGGCTGAGAGATCTAGCAGGATGAGAAATGTTGAACATCCTGCATCCATCTCCCGGCGGAGATCGTCGACCAAGGCCACCAACGCCATCTCGGTGCTATAGCCGGGGCGGAACCCAGATTAAAATGAGTCCAGGAAACCAATGCTATTTAGATGTGCCTGGAGCTGGATTGCCACCGCCCGTTCAATAACCTTCCCTAGAAAGGGAAGGTTAGAGACAGGTCGGTAGCTGGCGAGGGCATCCACATCTAAAGATGGTTTCTTCAGCAGGGGGCACACCACAGCCTCCTTGAGGCTGGGCGATAACCTCCCCTGCTGCAAGGATGCGTTAACAACCCTCGCCAGTACCGTTCCTTATGTCCTTATTGCTTTCTGATGTCATGGTGCATTATGTCCAGGTGTATACAAGTCTCAAAATGAGGTTATGTAGCTGAAATGTTTGGGAACGATTGTGCTAGAAGTTATTCCTGCTTTTTCCTTTTGATTGCTTAGTGAGATTTTGTCAGCTTTACAAGGTTACCAGAATATAACCTACATCAAAAAACTACTGGACTCAATATTTCAAATGACTCAGATGTTGACCTCTGCACTTTTCAGGAATTTCACTATGGGGTAAGCAGTACTCTATTACCAACAAGATGGAGAGAGAAAAATCCAGCACTATTATCATTACACCAGTCATTACATTTCTCACAGGTTTTGAAGTGTAATGACAAACTTGTTCATTTGCATTGCATGACCTAGAAGTCAATTTAATGGAATCGTTTCTTTCTTTGGGGAAAATGGGGAATTTGCCTGCTGGAAGACTGATTCCTGTTCCACTGCAGCACTTGTTTAATGCAGAAGATCTATGTCGGAATAAAATATCCTTGTAGGTGAGCATCCAATGTCACTTTGAGACTTGCAGTTCTGCATATTTAATGCAAATAAATTTTAATTTTTTCAATTTGAGATCAACTATTTAAACTGATACTGAAGTACATTGATCAAATTAATTAGAAATACATCCAACTGACTAAAGTTTTCAAGAGTACATAAGCTCATGCCCTAGGAAACATATTCAATGTTTTTATTATTATTGTATGATAGTTCCTCCGGCTTCTTTCTGTAAGAAACTCTCACTGGGCTAAGTAATTGGTAGTTTCTCATGCATGTTTTAATAGTCTTCAAAAAAGGTTTCCTAACAAATGCCATCTAGTAGGGAAGACTATTTGAACTGCATTTATTTCTACGGCAGATTTCCCTAGTTGGTCAATTAATTACAAGGTATAAGAGTCTTTTAAAGTCACTTGAAAAAAAAAAACCACATCAGAAAGACAGTTATGGTTCATTGTTCCCATCTTGAACTGACTCTAACAATGCACAGAGTATACTGAAAATACTGTTTTAATATTACTAGTACAATGTACTGCCTGTTCAAAACTGCCATTAAAGCTACATCATACTCTTTGAATTTTTTCTGATCACTTACTAGTAAGTGGATGGGATGAAAGGTTTATCACTCAGTACATTCTTGTAACTTGAAATTACCTGAAAAGTGTATTACTGTATCACATATTGTATTAATAGTTGCACAAATCATATGGGGAAGTTACAAACTGATGCCATTAATATTAAGTGATTATAAGATACCAGCCATAATTTTGACAGTATGGAGGCTCTTACACATTCTTCCAAGTGGAGGACACACAGGGATCTGACTTTCATTAGCCTACATACATCTTACAGGAGTAATGGATTCTTTAAGGTTTGTGCTTAAAACAAAAAGTATGACTTCATGGTGTGGTTATATTATGTGGGTGGATGGGAAGTGTTGGTAACAGCTCAGCCAAATTCACTGAGAACCTTGAGTCCTGCCAAGCTAGATCGAGGACTTCATGGATGGCTAATAAACAGCAGGAGCTCAGCAGCAATACAAAAAGAGAAGAGTGAAAAATATTCAATAAGACCTTTAATTCAACCAGAGACAATAAACAGTCAACCTCCCAAAGCTGAGGAAAAATCTCTGAGAATTGCTGTGTTAAGTTGTATTAACAAAGGCCATTTCTGTTAGACCCAGGCCATTATATATTCCAAACAGATTTTTCAGCGCAGTTGTAGTTATTTGCTATAAAATGGGGAAATTAAGGTTGTATCACTACATAACAAGGTGTGTGGCATGACCCTGGCCCTTTCCACAACCACCATTTCAAATGGCTCAGATGATGGCCTGAAATCTTGAAACCTTTTTCTTGAAGTCTCATGACAAATAAAATAATCCCAGCTAGCAAAAAGGAAGACAAGCACCACAAACCTAAGAAGGTTCAGAACATGGACAGAGCTTAGTTTGTTTATCCAAAATGAACCTTCAAGTACACAGAACAGGATTAAGAATCTTCTAACAAATTATTTTCTCTGTTGATGTTAATGGTACTTCCACTTCTGGACAAAACAAGAAAACCTACAAAGGCATTGTCATTATAATAATTCTTTCACAATTCTAAAAGAGGACATATTGTCTTGTTCCATTGCAATATGCTGTGGTTTTTTAATTTTTGTTTTCATTTACCTATGTATATGTTTGACTTATAAGGGTCTAAGAAGATGGTTTTCATGTTGATCCCAAATGTAAAAGATGGGACCTGTCTCTAAGTAATTGTACAGTGTCAGGTACATTTGGGACATATTGTTATTTATTTATTTATTTATTTCTTGTTCAACTGTAGACATGCCTGAGGAAGGGCTTTGTGTGACGCCAAAGCATAAATCTCACAAACTACAATTGGTCCAATAAATGATACCACCTGAATTACTTTTGAGTACAGCTTCATGAGCTGCGGAGCCTGGAGCAGTGCGGAGAGTTGGGCCAATGATTGGCACTCCCATGGGGCAGATGGGTGTCCGGACTGTGGTTGGAACTCCCGCTCCAGTCAGGGTGGGATGAGGCACCAAACACACGAGCGGGTGCCCAGACTTGTCTGCCTCCCTCCTCCGGCCCAACCATAATTCCACCCCTGATCATGATGTGGCTTTGCATGCCTGCTGCTCAAAGCCCTACCATGGAGCTTGCTGTGCAGTGAAGATGGGGCCCAGGCACACAGGCTACCACGTCTTGGGCAATCTTATTGAATTTGGGTTAAGGTTGCCATGCAACACATCCTCAATTTTTAAAAAAATTATTATTATTATTATTATTATTTTTTACAAGGACGCATTGTGTAGTAGCCAACTGCTTACCCCACCAAGTGGCACAGGAAACATCTGGCTTCAGCCAGACCCATGATGCATTGCATTGCATGGTCCAGCTGCCCAGTGTCGATACTAAGGCTGTTCAAGGTGTGGTAACCTACCCAAGACAGCTTGTGTTCTGGCTGTACTGCTTGTCTGTCTCCATTTTCTCAAAATACATAGTAAGAAGCCTGTTGATACATACTAAACAGGTTGCTATCATAAGATAGGATTAAGAATGTGTAAACTCCGAACAAACAAGACCTTCTCCTGACCTGCCAGGGAGGCACGTATCTTGACTCTAATCAACAGAAACTGTTAATTTCATTAAGCGACAGACTTGATTATATCGTCTATTCCAGATGGTCAAACATATATGCCTATATACAAGATACATGGCAATATGATGGTGGAATCCTAATCCAGTTCCATTGAGCCCTCCATACACTGACTGGATGCCAGTTCCCCACTTTACAGTCAGGGAGTTGGGCTGAGAGAAGCAACCTGCTGTAGGTCATCCAAGGAGATCAAGATCTGAACATGGAACTCCTAGTTCCATATCCAGCATGACATCCATTAGCTCATACAACTTGGCAGTAATATATTTTACTACAAACAAAGCTTTGATAAGTTTGATTTCAGTTCAGTTCCAGGAATGCCTAGGAAAGCAAAATTATACATATAAACCACAGATAGAGACAGAGATGCTTTAGATAAGTGTTTCAAAATAATCATCCGCCAATTTAGATCTCGGGGAAAAAACATATCAGTTGTATGAGGTTGTTCTAAAGCTATCAGAGATCATTTTGTTATCACATTGGGTGAAATCCCAAACCCCTAGGGATGGGTGAACAGGTCGCGGTTCGGGTTCGGCTGTTCGGTTCGGCCGCATTCAGGTTCGGTTGTTCGGAAACCAGTATTGCGAGAGGACAAGCCGGAAACCTGAAGTTCATGTGCGTGCAGAGCTGTGTGGCGAGTGAGTGTGTGTTTGGCTGTGTTTGTGTTTGGTTTGTGTGTTTTGGTTGTATTTGGGTGTGCTGTTGTGGTTTTTGTGATTGGTGGGTGTTGTTTGTGATGTGGGTGACTGTATTTTGTGTGTGTGATTTTCAAATTTAAAAAAAAATGAAGAAGGCTGCTGTGTTGCTTCCCTGGCTGGGGGCCAACTTTGTAGTCGAGGAGGAGGAGGAGGAGGTCACTGCACCGCCATGTAGTACACCTCCTGTGGTGGTGACCAGTTCCTCGGATGAGGAGAAAGCCTCAGGAGGTGCTGCCACCAGGTTTGTAAACTTTTTTTTTACTTAGCATCCCCTAGCACCCCAGGGAGGAGGGCGGGATTTGCACGTTCCAGCCAGGGCCTCCTTTCTAGTTGCAATCCCTAGCATCCCCTAGTACTCCAGGGAGGAGGGCAGGATTTGCACGTGCTTTCTAGTTGCAATCCCTAGCACTCCAAGGAGGGAAGACTAGAGGCATCATCATCATAAATGCATGATATTACTTTGGTGTTCTTAATGTGTTCCCATTTAAGAGAGGAATTGGATGCTGGCCCCAGCTCTGCTGCCACTGCCAGGCTAAGGAGGACCCTTAGGCCAAGGTTGCCAGTGACTCCCCCAGACATCCGGCGGTCAAGGTTGGATGTCTGAAAGTATTTTGACAAGGGCGACAGAGTCGCCACATGGAAGGTAAGGCACGGGGACTGGAACAATAAGGAATGAATTGCCCTATGACCTGTTAGGAACGGAAATCCCCTGCAGAGAGAGATTGGCCACCCAGTCCACCCACTTGTGGAGACAGAATGCAGACAGGGCTTGACACACCATTGGTCTGACACAGTAGGGCACTTCTTATGTTCCTATCTTTTTATGCTCTTTTTAGATCTGCAAGAAAGTTTCCCGCCGGCAGAGGAAGGGGACCACGTTGGGGGTTCATCAATCACATTGAGAAGATCCATGGCATCAGAGTGAAGCAGCAAGGTGACACTGATGAGGAGTCTCGAGTGGCAGCCATGGACCCTCAGCACCAGAAGAAGGGGGGGGAAGGCAATCCACAAACGGCAACTTATAAGCCCTTCCCCCTCCTCCAGCCCTGACGTGGAGATCCCTGGGCCCAGGGAGGATGCAGAGGCCAAGGTCCTTCGGGGCAAAGTACAGCGGCCCACCCGGGACAATGTGAAGGAGATCCAGGAGTCCTTTGCTGCCTTTGAGAACAGCCTGGTGGAACAACTGCAGGTGGTCCAGGTCGAGCGGCAGAAGGTGGAGGCATATGGCCAATATGTCTCCGCCCAGCTGAACCGCATGAAAATGTACCACCAGGCAGTCTCCAGGTGTCATACGGACGTGGCAGAGGCTGTGCAGTTTGCCGTGAGCCATGGTTTCGAGCTGGACGAGTCCTGGGTGGCCGGCCCTCAACCCTGTGATGCGCCCCAATGGATGTTTTCTTTCTCCCAATTCCCAGGGGACAGGCCCAGAGACTCTTAGTTTACTGTATAAGTTTCCTTTACATGTTTGCTTTTGTTTTTTAAAATGATGTAGTTGTTGTTGTTGTTATATAAATAGTTTTAATTGAATTTGTTATATTTATTACAAGCTTTGTTTGACCTCCAATCTTTTATCCCTATGTGCTGATGTTCTGGCTGGCAGGTGGCAGAATCTCATACAGCTTGTAAATCCCTACCAGCTGCACCTGTCATGCCATCTAGCGTAGTTATCAACCTAAAGATGTGCCGTGCCAGTCAGAAGCAGGGTCTCAACTAGCAGACAGTCCCCCCCCGGGGGGGTGTAGGGTTTGTGTTTGGGTGGGTGGGTGTGAAAGAGAGAAAGAGAGACAGGCTCCTTGGCAGCAGGCAGGGGGAGCTGGTGGTCAGAGGGGCTTTTAATAATTTACAGCAGTTTCAGCAGGCATCTGTGGGTGGGTGCGGAGGAGTAGACTTTTTGGGGTGTGCAGGCTGGTATGTGGGCACTGGGCTTCTGGATGCAGAGGAATGGAATGCAGCCCCCAGTGACTGGAATGATTTCCCCAGAAACCTGATGGTGGGTCCTGGGGATAGAGTGGCAGCTTTTAGATGTTGGCCACAGTCCTGCATGCATGTAACTTGGCCCCAGAACCCTAGCAGCAGGACCTGGAGCTAGAGTGACAGTTTCTAGATACAGTAGATAGAAAGATGGATAGACAGTGGATAGAAAGGTGGCTCTCTGTGAGTGGAATGACGGGACCCATAACCCTGATGGTGGGTCCTGTGGCTGGAGTGGCAGCTTCTAGGTTTTGGCCACAGCCCTCCCTACCAGTAACCTGGCCCCAGAACCCTGACGGCGGGTTCTGGGACAGGACTGACTGTTGATGTGGTTGAACAAAGTCTCTCGGTGCGAGGAATGATGGCCTCAGACCCATGACAGCGGGTCCTGGGGCTAGTGTGGCCGCTTCTAGATATATATTGTCCACAGCCCTCCCTGCATGTAACTTGACCCCAGAACCCTGGTGGTGGGTCCTGGGGCTGGGAGGCTGTTTCTTGATGCTTTGAAAATCAGCTCTGCGAGGAATGATGGACCCAGACCCATGATCGTGGGCCCTGGGGCTAAAGTGGCAGCTTCTAGATATAGGCCACAGC
The DNA here is from genome assembly GCA_003113815.1 of Sphenodon punctatus. Taxonomy (NCBI): domain Eukaryota; kingdom Metazoa; phylum Chordata; class Lepidosauria; order Sphenodontia; family Sphenodontidae; genus Sphenodon; species Sphenodon punctatus. Next base: position 275,211 of record QEPC01004199.1, on the reverse strand, counting down.
CCTCCCTGCCTGTAATGTAGGCCCCAGAACCCTGACGGTGGATCCTGGGACTGGAGTGACCGTTTATTTCTTTATATATATATATATATATATATATATATATATATATATATATATATATATATATATATATATATATACACTATNATTTACTACAAAGAAACACACTGTATCTCTATCTCTATCTCTCACAGGGGGAAACACAAAGAACACAGGGAGGAGTACAACACTGAAATGAAAAGCAATCTAATATTCCTACTCTAAATAAATCCAAAACTTAAAACAGGGGAAGGGAATCAGGGATGGAATAAGAGGGCGAGGGAAAAGGATTCAATGGAGGGGGGAGGGAGGAAGGAAGATTGAACACAGGGTACACAGGGAGGGATAAAAACAAAAAATAACACCTAAATCTATCTAATATAATCTAAATAAATGATAATATGGAGGTAAATGGGTTTGATGGGTAAAATAGGAGGAGGATGGCAATGGATTAGGAATAGGAAGGAACAAAAACTGCTGGAAGAGAGGGAGCCTTCTGAAATGCCTGCTATTCAGGAACAGTGACTAGCTAGAAGGTGTTGGGAAGGGGGGAGGCAATCTGTTTTGTGTCTTGCTGCGCCTGCCTCACCGCAAGCCCCATTGACTTCATGCAGTCTAGCCCCACCACCCACCCCCGTTCCCCATGTCCAATCTCAGACTGTGAAGCCAGTGGTCTGAGGCAAAAAGGGATGGTGAATGGGTAGGCTGGTTGCTACTCTAAGCCTCTCCACCCCTGGTGCCTGGAAGTCTGCTCCTTAGCTGACTCACCCTCCCTGTCACATTTGACCTTCCAGTGACACTTTTTTTGCCACACGAACTCACCCAAACATGATCCGAACTGACCGAACTGTTCGGTCATTTCGACGTTCGGAACCAGTTCAGTTCGGCCAGTTCGGGTTCAGATTTGGTCATCTGAACAGGCCTAGTTCAGGCTGAACTCCGAACTGCGTTCGCCTATCCCTACAAACCCCACCGCATGATATCCATGCAGGATCGCACGAAGTCTTCGCTATGGACTTGCACGCGGTTTGTCATGGGATCAGCCACACCATTTATCTACCATATGTCAAGTTGAAAGTTGCCTTGACATTCATTGATAAGATTCTTCCTTCATCCCAGGTGGCATATTGGAATCCCATTTAATCTCACCTGCCTTCATTTGACTGGAGACTGGTGGGAAATTACCGGCCTCAGAGGATGGAAGTGGGGATCCATGTCCCTAACACCCCTCAGGGACCATATTTACCCCCAAACCCCCAACTCCAAGTGCCCTGAACCTATTGGTCTGGGCCTCAGATAATGGGGGTGAGAAGCCGCCATCTGCTGGGCCTCCTTTGCTGCTGGGTGGCAGAGCTGGCTTAGCTGCCGGGAGGTCGTGCTACCCCCACAGTGGAAGGCCTGCTGGTCTGGCACAAGCCTCCTTCTTTCTGTCTACCTCCAGGGCATGCTCCTGGAGCTCCCTGCTCCAGCCACTGGGGCAGACCTTTTCCAAAATAGGGATTTTTTTTTTCTGTTCCGGACCCCTGTTTTATTTTTGGTTCCCTTTCTGTTCTCAGTTCTCTTTCCCATTGAAGTCAGTGGGAAGATTCCCCATTCACTTCAATGGGAAAGTGAACTGAAATCTGAAACCAAAATACTAGGACTATTGGTATGGGATTAATCTGATAATGCCAATAATTGGCGAAATCAGATTAATCTGATAAAACCAATATCAATAAAACCAGTATCGGATAAAACCGATACTGGTAAAACCGGTAACCGGTAATCCCCCGATGATCCCATCCCTACAAAATGCCTGCTGAAAATAAGGGATCCAAAACGGGAGGGGGTGGGGAAGAGAGAAACCAAAAATTCACCCTGTGCCCTATCCTTATTGGTAAGATTTAAGAGGATCACACTGGGTAAGAAAGGTGGGCTGACACAGAGTTTTAGGGATGAAATAAGAATGATTGCTTAGCCTGGCTTTAATATACTACCTGGAGAACTAGGAAGGTCTAGTCACAGTTCAAAGTAAAGGCTTATAAATCAGAAGTTCTTAGCCAAATGCACAAATGAAAGTTCTTAGGTTACGGTTTATGTGATTATGAAGGTCTCATATCTGGAGGTTAAATTAACAAGCAAATTTTCCAACGCTGAACCACCGCCAGTGAACTGACAAGATGTGCAGGGGAGTGAATTACTGTTTTCAATATGGCATTCAACAGAGCCCTTTGAAGCAAGGGCCACATCAACAAAAGGTGCATTCTTTTTTAAGAGGCACTCACCATTCTTTGTGCCTCTTGGATGGCAAAATGCAACCCTATTTCTGTTTTCACCAGAGAAAAGAAAGCACAAATCTTAAACACTGATGGAAATTAAAATCCATGGTGTGTCCATGCTTTGATTGTAGTTCACTGTTCTGGTCATCCCATCTCAAAAAGGATATTGTGGAACTGGAAAAGGTGCGGAAAAGAAGAATGAAAGTGATCAAAGAAATGGAATGGCTTCTGGATGAAAAAAGGGTCAGTTGTTTAGGGTTCTTCAGATTAGACAAGATATGATTGAAGAGAGATACGGATTCATAAAATCATGAGTGATGTGGAGCAAAGTAAATAATGGGCCTTTTAGTGCTGGTCTTTCAATCTTCTGGGTTTACAAGTCCACAAGTAAGTTCTGGATGCATTCTTCACACACACGCTGCCCTGCAGAAGATCCTGGATTCATTCTTCACGCAAACACTGTCCTGAGGCAGTCTAAATTAGCCACAGCTGTGTACATAAAGAGCCGCCATGGAAACCAAGTGACCACAGCTGCCTGGAGCAAAGCAGTTTACCAGGAGAATGTTTTACACACAAACGTTCTGGGAGGGGTTCTATGCAGATGTTCAAAGAGCCGAATGTTTAAGATCTGGACGTGTGATGTAGACACACAGAAAGTTCAAGATGTAACAGCAAACATGCAGGAGAAATGTGCGTGTGAAAACACCCAATACCTTCCTATTTACAATTTTCAAAATACCAGAACTAAGGAACACCTAATGAAATTTACTGGCAGCAGATTTTTTATTTATTTTTTTCAAAAAAAACAAACAAAAGGAAGTACTTCACAATTAACCAATAAAATTCATTGCCGGGGTTGTTGTGAACACCCAAAGTAAAATGGATTTTTAAAAAGTTTTGGTTCTTTGAAGCTAGGTGTATAGAGGCTAGTTGAATGATATGTCTGGGGATGAGACCTCTGACTGCTAGGCGCTGAAGTAAAACGTAGGGAATAGATCATTCCATTTATGGCTTGTTAGAAGACATCTCTAAAGAACCAAAGCTGGCCACTGTACGAGACAGAGCAATGGGTTAGATTACAGAGGAAATTGATTTGGGGGGCAAATCCCATACCCAATAGATTTGCCCAAGCAATTCCATGTCTACCAGAGTGGAGATGATCTACCTTCCAACTCATCTACATTTGGTTTTCTGAAATTGAATTTAACTGTGAGTTAAACTGGGGTCAGAATTGCTGCAGGGAACTTGGTTAGCACTAGAACTCTGAGGAAGCCATGGACATACTGTGTAAGCCAGCGTCAGGGGGGCCAAGAAATCTAAGAAGCAGGAAACACTTTGCTATGCCTGGGATACAACTCATGTGACTGCTGTGTCTTTGTAGAATTCTGCTGTCATGGTTGCTTCTGGGGGATCCCATAGTGCTGGCTGCGGGTGGTAGAGAGGAACCACAGATCTAACGCTTGTGGACAGACTTTCCTAGCATGGAAACCCCAGAGATGCTCCCTATGAAAAATAAGATCGCAGGTCCTCCCAAGGCATGAACGACTCCATAAAAAGAAAGTCCAGAGAAGGAAGACAGTCTCTGCTGAGATCCCTTCTCCCCCTTAAGAACAAGCCCACTCTGAGAAAAAGGCTACAGACAAAACTTTTCTTACTAACAGGAGCGACTCTAATGCCTCCTGACAAGATCTGACAGTGAGCCACAAACAGAGGGTGATTTCAGATGTTACAGGTGGGCGGTTCACCACAGTGAAACCCCAGGGGGGGTGAACAATACAACCACGGGCCGGGGCGGAAAAATGACCCAAACAGACGTGACGGGACCGGGACCACAGCCAGGAACCGGGCTGAACCATC
>QEPC01004199.1:241194-270957 GCA_003113815.1 Sphenodon punctatus | reverse complement strand
TTGGTTCTGCCTGGGGATTGGCATCCAGACGTTACTTTTCCTTGTTTCCCGGTGGGGGTCCGTTTGACCACGCTTCCCGGGATATTCCCCCGGCTAGCCCGGGAAGCGTGGTTGAAATTGACCCCATGTGGGTATTGAGTGTGATGAACATCTGGTGCGCGCCGAACAGACGTTCACGGCCCTTTGGCCCTACCGTGGGGTTCAGCATGGTTGAGCGTGATCTCATAATGTCTGAAAATACCCAGAAGCACCAGGGTGGTGGATATTTATTTATTTCAATTTATACCTGACCGTTACCCTAAAGCTCAGGGTGGCTTATAATATCTAAAAATGTGTAGTAAGTAATATATAAACATTCCCCTAAAACTTCAGTCTTCCATCTAAATCCCCCTAAGGGCTCTGCCAGAGTGGTATAATGAGCTACAAGCGCCTGAAATGGCAATAGTGGAGAGAGATACCCCGCAGGTGAGGTCCCTAAAAAATCTAGTAGTAGATCTAGAGTCTGTAACTGTAGAACACAGGAAAAAACACCCTTTTGTTGGCACGCTCTTAAAAATATGGACAAAACTGGAAAAAAAATTGGGGACAAAAAGGGGTACATCCCGATATACTGCTATAGACTCAATAAAAACTCAGGAACAAAGGATAGCTCCCACTCTAAGAAGTACTCTTAAAACAAAGGAAATAATGATAATGCAGCAGCTGTTTACTCAAGGGAGCTTCTTAGCCCCTCAAAAATTGGAGGAACTTGTACAGGAGAGGGTGGACATTTTTCAATACCTACAGATAAGGCATAAAGGGACCTGTACACAGCATAAAGATGGGTTCAGTAGAGAACCATTTAAATTAGAAAATATTCTGTTCAAGCAAAGCAAATCTTCAGGGAGACTAGGTAGAATTTACAAGGGACTAAAAATTGTGATTTATGGTAAGCCCATATCATATTTAGAGAAATGGAGTAAAGATTTAAAGATTGAGTGAAGTGAAAAGGAAGCAAAGAAGATTTGGCATCATATGGATAAATGTGCCTCCTCTTTAGAGGTAAAGGAAATTCAAATAAAAGTGGCCACCAAATACTATCTTACACCTACAAGGATAAAACATTGTGACCCCAGTGAAAAGGTCTTTTGCTGGAGAGGCTGTGGGGGAATTGTTGATTACAGACACTGCTGGTGGGACTGCAGTAAGGTGCAGGTTTTCTGTGGTAAAGTATGGAAGCTAGTAAATAAGGTAGCGGAAGGAGTAGTTCCATTTATTTATTTTATTTATTTATTTATTTATTTAATAAATTTATACCCCGCCCCTCCTGCCACGCAGCCCAGGGAGGCTTCCAACAATTTTAAAATACAATAAAAACCATTTAAAACACTCATAATAATAATAATAATAATAATTAATAATACTATTAAAATATTAAAACAGGGCTAAAGTCATACATATAATAAACAGTATAAAGGAAACAAAATAGGTGGGGGAGCTAAAACGCCTCACTCTACCCTCCCTCCCTCCCAAAGGCCTGGGAGAACATCCAGGTTTTGCAACTTTGCCGGAATGTCAACAGGCTAGGGGCCAGGCGAACCCTGAGATAGCATTTCTGGGTCTATATCCTGAGACAAAAAAACTCCTAGAATGTCAAAACTCCTGTAAGATTATCTTTTTAGCAGTTTTGAATATAATAGCAAGACACTGGAAAGCAGCAGAAGACTTGTCTGAAATGGAATGGATCAAGAGGATTTGGTATATACTCACGATGGAAAAGCTACATGCTAGTCTGCAAAATAACATGGCGAACTTTGAAAAGACATGGACTCCAATTATTGAGGCTCTTGTAGGGAAACAATTGGGCCAAGAAGAATACAGAAAACTATTTTGAACAATAACTCCAGTTAGTTTGTCTGGTGCTACTAATGTAGCTCCCTTTTTCTTCAAAACGATGTGAGAACAAAAATGTATTAATAAGTGAGAAGAAATGTTGTTGCAGAATGTACATTGTATGGCTTTATAACCAAATAAAGATTTAAAATAATAATAATAATTAAAAAAATCCCCCTATGTAGCCCTATTCCTACGCTCTAAATGCCTGACCAAATAAAAAGTTATTTGCAGCAGGGAGAGGCTTCCCTGGGGTGAGTACTGGCAGTATCTAGTAGGGGTGAGACTACCGGATCTTCCGGTATCCGATACTTCCGGTATTTGGTATACCGGCAGTATCGGATTAAACCCGGTAATCCAGGTAATTTACCGGATTCCCCCGTACTGGATTTTTTACATTGTGGCCTTTCAAATGAATGGCTGCATTTTTTAAAAAAAACAACACACCCCACTTTCCCTCCCCAGTCCAGACTGCGCGGTGGAAGGGGGGACACCCCCCACGCACCCTGCCCAGCCTGGCTTTAAAAAAAAAAAATATTCCCCGAAGTCCCTGCTAGTGCGGGCTCCGGGTTGCTGCCAGCGACCCAGAGCCTGCACCAACAGGTAGGTACGTGTAGGTTTGGTTGTACTAGGGTGATCCCTTGGGTGGGGGTAGTTTAACACCCCCCTCCACCCCAGGGATCACCTACCTTGCGCTCCAGGCAGTGGCAGCGGCAGTGGTCCAACTCCGGTAGCTTCAGCTCTGGCTGTGGCTGCTGGCTTCAGTGCTACTAGGCCTTCTGTGGAAACTACCAAGTTTCCCCGGAAGGCCTAGTAGCACTGAAACTGGAAGGCACAGCCAGCGCTGAAGCCGCCAGAGTCGGACCGCTGCCGCCGCTGCCTGGAGCGAAAGGTAGGCAATCCCTGGGTGGGGAGGTAGGGTGATCCCTGGGGTGGAGTGAGTGTTAAACCACCCCCCACCCCAGGGATCACCTTAGTACCTGCTGGTGCGGGCTCCGGGTCACCGGCGGCGGCCCGGAGCCCGTACTATTAGGGACTTAGGGTTAAAAAAATATTTTTTTAAATCCAGGCTGGGCAGGGTGGGTGGGTGGTGCCCCCCTTCCACCCGCACAGTCTGGGAGGGGGAGGTGGGAGGTTTTTTTTGTTTTTTTCCATTGATTTCAATGGGGGCAGTTCCCCATTTAAATCAATGGAACAAATCCGGTACCAGTAAACCGGTACAAATCCAGCAATCTGTTTTTTAAAAATCCAGTAACAGGTAAATTCGGTAGCTGGTAATTGCCCTGATGTCCCACCCCTAGTATCTAGGCCCAATAAAGGCCCTTTTTACACAGACGCTCTAACACCCATAAAATGGGTGTTACATTTTATTATTCATGTTGCAGGTCACCACTTCAGCCAATCACCATGGACCCTGTGCACACATGATGCGTCCACTCAGTTCCTCTGGGTGGAGATGGGTGTTGACTGGTGGGTGGGGGGCATTTCCCTGGGTGGATGTGGGTGGGGGCGTCTGTGTAAATGCCACTTTCAGTGGGTGTTGGGGAGTGTTTGCTCCTGGACAACACCCATCTCCACCCACACCCACCCACGGAGCAACCATTGAACACACGATGTGAACACCATTGCATCACAAGGACAATTCGCGTGTTTCAGCTGAACATGTGGTCAACGTTCTGTGTAATTATATCATGTGTGATGTTAGCAGTAGAACATGGGAAATGAGGTGACAGCCCCTGTGTGCTGAGATTGGGTGGCAAGCAAAACACAAATTTTCCCCAAGATGAACTGTGTTTCTAAACAGCGCCACAAGGTGACCACAGGGCAAAATGAGTGTTCATATCAAGGTCAAAACACACATTCAGACACCTCCTTTAAGGTCTCTGCAGAAGGGTGAGGTACAAATGTCAAAAATGAATAAATTTACATTTTGTGTGTCCCTCACCCCATAAACTGTCTCTTATACACAAGAGCTTACCTCTCTCTCTGAGCATAATCTATTCTCAGGCCAGAGGTCTCTTATACAGTTTCCACAGCTTCTCTGAGTTCTCTGGGGAAGGCACAATCCCTCTGGGAGCCCATCAAAACCCTCCAGGTCAGGCAGTCCCTCTGAGCCTGTTTGTCTTGGGGCAGAGCCACACATGAGCTCTGTCCTCCTTCACACTCTCCCCCTGCTCTGAGCCTGGCTCCTGGGGGGTTACAGGAAGGGAGGGCTGTGATCAATATCCAGAAGCTGCCTCTCCAGGCCCAGGACCCGCAGCCAGGGTTCTGGGGCCAAGTTACAGGCAGGGAGGGCTGTGGCCAATACCTAGAAGCTGCCACCTTAGCCCCAGGACCCACCGTCATGGGTCTGGGGACATCATTCCTCTCACGGAGATGAACCCAAACCGCGATCTGTTCGCCCATCCCTAGTGCTGGCAGGCCACCCTGGTGCACTCTCTACAAGTTGAAGCCTTAGTGTTTTGATAGCTAGGGTTCTGGCAAGCTGAATGAGTGAGACACACATCATGGCAGTGGCTGGCCATGCCATCTGCCAGAACCAGAGAGAGACATGCACCCTGCTGCTAGAATCAGAGAAAGAGGCACACACCCTGCCAAAGCTGACACCCATCCACCCAAACCAGAGAGAGACCATAGCTGTACCCTCACCAGATGCCACCCACCAGTGCATGTGTGTGTGTGTGTGTGTGTGTGTGTGTGTGTGTGTGTTTGTTTGTTTGTTTGTTTGTTTGTTTGTTTGTTTGTTTGTTTGTTTGTTTGTTTGTTTGTTAGAGAGAGAGAGAGAGAGAGCATCTGTGCCCACATCTTCTGCCACCGATCAGAATGAATGAATGAATGAATGAATGAAGCCACTCTCTCCCATGTCCTGTCCCCCAGTGTTAGGATGGACCTGACACAAGCACACACACACCCCCAATATCTGAGAGAAGCATTCTGGGGCACCCATGTGGAATGAGTTGTAAGCTGGGTTCATGACAACTTCACAAGCCCCCTTCTCTGTCCGCCCCTCCCCATGCAGGACACCTGGCCTGTTAGTAATCAGGAGTAGATGGCAGGTAGATTAAGGAGCAGTTAAGACACCATGCTATCTCTACTTGCATAACCACCAGAAGCAGGGAGCACTCCCATCTAGCAAAATACCCAGATAGTGATTACGATCTTGCTAGCCTGCCCTGAACTTCCATCTAAGTTCTGGACTTGAAGACAAATACCATCCTGGTATCTGAATAGGCTATCAACCTCACCTTAAAGTGATCATGGAAACCCAGTTAATGATACCTCAGCTTGGGAGGGGCGTTCAAGCTGTAGAGTCAGAGCTTCGTCAAAGGTGGACTGATATCTCTCATCAGGAGGAGGTTGCTAGGGTCAGAGCTTCCTCTCATTTGGGTATGTTTTTATTGATACCCAGGTGGAACTTTTCCATGGCTAAATATTTGTCCCTTTCTGGTGCTTCTAGGGGGAAGAGCTTGTTTCTGGCTGCTAGTTGCAATGCTCTCCCTACTAAACTACTGGAGGGCAACTACAGTGGGATCCCTTTTCAGGAGCGATTATGTCCCTATGATAATTCAGAAGTCGAGACCGCAGATAAAATTTTATTAAGATGCCGTCTTTATGACAGTATAAGAGCAAAACTCCTTTATGCCTTTTTGGCAAAATATCCTGGTGGATCTGATCTTTTCCTCGTCCAAATGGCCTTGTCTAATTATGTAGAGGAGGATACCTTGAATATTATGAATTTCCTTATTTAAGTCATGGATTTGCGGCAAGGGTTCCTTAACTATCAATTTCCGACTGGTACTGAGTAACCCAGGTTGCATTATTTATTCGTATTAAATGAATTTAAATCGAACTCCGTTATATAACACCTTTGGATATATATATATATGGGACACATGGGGATATCCAGTTATTGTGATATTATTTGATTTATGGCTGTTGCGTTTGTTCTGATTTGCCTTGCCGAAGTTTTGTTCTCTTTATATTTTGATTGTATGATACTAACTTATGGAGTCTTAGAGGGCTGTATAGCCAAGCAATGACCACGGTCATGCTTAATAAAATTGAAACCTTGATACCTCAGCGATCTCCCACCTTTATTCCTTTCACACACCCAGGAAGTTTTATCCAAACACCCATTTAGACTTGGCCTTTTTAACATGGAATTCACCCACTCACACAAACACCCTTAAATACCCATTGGATGGGTGAGAGTGCCCATGTAAACATCCACGAGTGGGTGGGTGCGTGTTCATGACTCACACACCAACCCCCACAGAGTGGCCAGGAAGGAGCCGGTATGCTCGGTGGGTGGAGATAGGTGGAGATGGGTGTTCAACACCCACCTAGGGCTGATGTGGCAGCAGCTGTTACCGCATCGCAATCCCATTCCTAAACTTTGGCATCCCACATTGCGCCTCGCAGAATTCCTCCCGGTACCCCGCGATTCTGCGATTCTTCCGCTACAAGAATCTGCAGATGCGGCATGTATGTGTTTCAGCGATTTGCTGATCATTACTGTTGTCGCATAAAATCAGCGGTCTTTTCCTGCATTCTGCCAATTTAATATATGAGAGACAGTCATGAGCGTTTATCGCAGTTCCGCAAAGGAAGTATGACTATGCAGCCGCTGCTGTGCTGTGCTGTCACGCTGACTGCTGGTGCTGTGTGTCTCTCTGTGCCACAATAACTGCCCATTCTTCTCAATACATACATGTATGTGTCAGGACTCATTACCTGACGTAACGGCGGCGGCGAAGATTGAGCTACAGGCAGTCCCATAGGGGAGAATCCAGAGGCGGGGAGAAGCAAGGAAAGCAGGCCACACCCCCAGCTGTAGTAGCTCAGGGGGAATCCCCGGCAGCTGCAAGGAGTGAGAGCGAGGGGCCAGCACTAACGCCGACGGGTTTGGAGGGGGCGGGGCTCAAAGTTCCGGTGCATCTCTCCGCTTGCCTGAGGGTGCAGTGGGGGTGGGGTGACCCAGTTAAAAGAGACACGTTGAGGTAGACACAGTGCTGGAGATCAGTTTCTGTGAGACCGGGCCCGTGCGAGGATCATTGAAAGGAAAGCTTATCCTGTGTCTGGAGAGTGCTTGGGTGCATGCTTGAGAGGGAACTTGGTGAGTGACTGTGTTAGATTAGGTGAAGGGTTTTGGTAGGTGATTCTGTGAGACTAGGTGAAGGGCACATGTTGGGGGGATAGGGGGAGGGATTGGCGGGCACTGCCCTTCTTCCATGACTGGGTCCCCTCCTCCCCTTGTGTATAGAAACCTGCAATCCCTCCTTCCTTCCTGGGCCTCTATTTCCCCGTGTTACTTACTACTGCCACCTTGTTCTTTCTCTTCCCTTGTGCACATAGGATTAAGCATTGAGTGGTGGTTGAGTGCGTGGTGGGGCGAGGTACTGCAGCGTGATCACCCTCCCACCTGATGATCTTGCCTCATTCCCTGTTGGGAAACTAGGGCTCTATAAGATCCTGAGGGGTTGTTTTCCAACTCGAGTACCCATGAACCCCGGTGATAGAGGGAGTAAGCTAGGAGTCCCAGTCCTAACACTATGTGGAGGGGGCCTTCCCTTTAAAGTCCCTTTCCCCTATGGTTGGGTCCATCCCTATGACGTCCCCCTTCCTAACAGTATGGACATGTTCTGGTTGGGAGTTCAAGGAACGGTGTTTTTATTTTATGGCAAATTGATCTTTTATGTAAACGTAAATTGATCTCCAAACTTAAGTTTTTCGACCAAAACTCCTGGTAGGAGTTTAAAGTGACCTGTGTATTGGCTGACCGAGTCATTTTTTACATCATAGGACCGGCTCAGAAAGTTGAAGGAATGAAGTGTGAAGTCCATGCAGAAGAGTTTCTTACAATCCTCATACTGCACTTCCTCAGTCTAGAAGAAGTGAGCTGAGCAACAGAACTCTGTTGGCATAGTTGTTAAGTTCCCCACTTGCTATATAATTTGTAGCTGTCATTCAGCTGGTTCAAATTCCCACTGTTAAATGTAACTTTATTTTTTTATTTTTTTACTTTTACATTAGTGTTATTGTTTGTTTTGTTAATCATAAAATTATTGCTATGTTTGGCATACTTTGTAATATAAATAAATTTAAATTGCTTATTTATTACATTAACCCAAGACTAACTGATTAGTGCAGCCGAGCCAGACGGCGTGCTATTATGGCCGCCCTCTAGCACCACCGGCGTTACACTTACTTGCAGTCACCGACCGCCGTCGCCAGTGCCATCACTGACTGCCCTGCCCCCAGTCACTTTCCTTCCCCCAGACACCAGAGTTCTGTAGAGTCTAGATGCGCTGGTGGGCAGCAACCAGCAACAGACAGGGAGAGGGGGATGTGTGCCCGGCCAGTCAGTCTTGCTGGCAGTGACTGGCTGTCTGCTGCTCCTGATGATCCCGATTCCCAAGTCCTGTCTGTCTGTCGGGGGACACTTTAATTTTTCACTCACTGACTGACCCATCCACACAACCCACCTGTTAATTGTTTTAATAAATTAACATGAATACATGACATTCATCCGCATCACATGCCCACCAGCCACCATGCCTGCCTCTTTGTCATGTTAACAGTTAATACTAAACAGCTAACTGCAGTAAGTAAAGTTGGGACGGGAGGGAGGGAGTGACAGGAGTGAACATTACGTAACCTTCCCCACCCTCTAAGNCCCCCCCATCTTACCTACGGACCAGCTGTGAGGGGCGTGTCTGGAGGCGGCAGCTGGACCTACAATAAAGTTTAAAAAGTCATCAGTCTCCGGCAGCGGTGCTGCGGTGCTGGGTTGGGTCGGGTTGGAAATTTTTCCCTTCCCCCCCATCTTACCTACGGACCAGCTGTGAGGGGTGTGTCTGGAGGCGGCAGCTGGACCTGCAATAAAGTTTAAAAAGCCATCAGTCTCTGGTGGTGGGGCTGTGGTGCTGGGTCAGGTTGGAAATTTCCCCCTCTCCCCCCATCTTACCTACGGACCAGCTGTGAGGGGCGTGTCTGGAGGCGGCAGCCGGACCTGCAATAAAGTTTAAAAAGCCATCAGTCTCCACTGGTGGCACCAGAGACGTGCGCCGGGGCAGCGCGCCGAAGGGCACGCCCTTTTGCGCTCCCTTCGGCGCGCCCAGGAGCAGGAGCTCGCCCCTTTGATTTCAATCTTTGATTTCGATCTCTGGCAGGAGTGCCTATAGGCCTGGTGAGGTGCACAATGTCCACGAGTAAAAGACTTAGATCTGAACCTTCGGCGGGCTCTCCTCCTCTTCCACCTCAGAAACAAATGAAGCAGCAACAGCTGGAGTAGTTTTTTCCTTTTAAAGGCTCCGATGCTTTGGAACCAGTGGCTTGTGACCTCGTGCCCCAGGATTGTGTATTGAGAGAAGTAACCTTATGTTCGCTGGGTAGGGAACCTGTTCCCCCTTCTTGTCACTCCACCCCTTTTTTCCCCCCAGCAGTTGGGGAGACTTTGCAATCAATGGGGTAGTGATTTTCTGACTGAATTTCTCACTACGCATGTCACAGTAACAATTAGGTGTTAGATTAGGTGAACCCTTCACAAATCTAACACAGTCACAGTAACAACGGAATCTGTATGGTTTATGTATAACCAGGTAAACCTGATACATGAAAAACTGGATCTTTTGCTCCCTTTGAGAGGGAACCATTTGGGCTCTAGGGGGCCTTTGCAGTCATCCTGGTTAGGAGGCAAAGAGTGAGTGTGCTGCGTGTGTGCGGGGCCCTCTCCCCTGGTGTTTGTTCGTGAGTCCATGTTGGTGGGGCCCTTGTCCCATCCTGATGGTATTCTCCCTCTCTCCCTTAGTGTAGGTGATGATTTCAGAGCAGACCAGGGAGCAGGAGGAGGTTGTGCAGCTCCTGCTGCACCTCCTGCAGAGGGCGTACTGGATCGACCACGCTCAGGTGAATCGTTGGAGGTGGGTATGGGGCCGGCGCCCCTATTGAGGGCAGGGAACCACCCCACCGACCCACTCTCTGTGCTGCCTCCCAGCATCCCTTGTACCTTTTCCGTGTCCCACTCTGTTCCCCCTAGTTATTAAAGTTACTTATCCCCCTTCTCAGGTTGTGTGTCCTGGTTTTCCCTTTGGCATGGTCTTTTGTGTGGTCACCTCTTAGTGGTTGTCACATGGTTGCCTGGCAGGGAATGGTTATCTCGTGTGCCCTCCCCTCCTCCCTCCCCCCACCATGTGTGAGCTGCAGCTCAGTCATATCCTTTGGGGGTGACCATGGTTTCCCTGACCTGGGGGGTTTGTGGCCACTTGGCTGCCTGTCTTGGCTTCCTTCTGTCCCCCTCTAGCCCCATCTTGATGCCCCCTTTCCCTCTGGTCCCTTGAGCCGGGGGTCCATCCCCTTGGCTGTTGTCCTTGTGCCTTGCCCCCTCCCTGCCTTTGTGATGGTCCCCCCCTTCGCCCACATGCATCTGTTGTTGGTGTAGGTTTTATGGCAGTTGGTGTGGTCTGGGGTCCCCCCGCCATTCCCTGCCAGCCCGGCTATGCTGTGGGCTTCCTCCCCTGCTGCCATGAATTCCTGTGTCCCGTTCCCAGCTCATTTTCTGGGGGACTTGGGATTGTGTGTGCGGGGCCTCTCCTCATCCTCTGTCTGCCTGCCTTGCACTGCACACTGCTACTTCTACTACCAGTGCACCTCTTTCTCACAGAAGTCCTGCCCCCCAAAGATGCTCTCTGCAAGTTGACACCCCGCCAGACTTTGGGGTGCTCATACCCATGCCAGTACCTGCTGACTCTGCTCCTCCTCCTCCTCTGTCTGCCTGGCACTGCTTGCTGCCGCTGCTCCTGCTAATGCGTATCTCTCACTCACTCACTCACTCACTCACTCGCTCACACACACACATGTCCTTCCCCCTGAGCTGCTCTCTACAAGCTGATTCCATGCCAGACTTTCGAGTGCCAATGCCAATGCCAGTGTCAATGCCTACTGCCTCTGCTCCTCCATCACCTGCCACCACTGCCTGCTCCTGCCAGTGTGTGTGTCTCTTTCTCTCACAAATCCTGCTCTCTGGGGCAATCACTGCAAGTTAATGGCCCAACACACCCTAGGGTGTCAAGGAGAGTACCAAATGCCTAGATCTGCTTGCCACCAGTACCGGCCCTCCTGCCTGATGTTGCTGCTCCTGCACTCTCTCTCTCTCTCTCTCTCTCTCTCTCTCTCTCTCTCTCATATATGTCCAGCCTCCCTGGGGTGTTGTCTGCCACACATTGGTGTGCCAAAGCAAGCCTAATTGCTGCTCATGTAGAAAACTGCTGCTGCTTCTGCAGACTGTATTCATTCTCTCTCTCTCTCTCATAAATCCTTCCCTCCTGGGGTAGTCTCTGCTGGTTTAATCCCAACAGACTTGGACAACCTGTCTCCTTTGCCAGTCCCTGCTACTTCTCAGTGGCAACCAGGCTGCCCACTGCTTGTCCATGCCCCTGATGCTTCATCTTTTGTCTGCCTGCTGCGTGTCAGACTTTCTCTGATATTCTGCTTCAAAGAAGTTGAATCCTTGCTGAGGCATGCACAACCATCTATCTCCTCCTTTGTGAATCATAGTGCCTTCTTCAGTGTCCCAGTGACCCCCAAGTGCTGCTTCAGTGCCCACCAGCTCCCATGGCATGTCAATGTTTTCTCTTCTTCTGTCCCCTGCCCGCATGCTACATTCCAGATGTCTGTGATTTTTCTGCCTCTCTGCGGCACTCTCAAACTGAAAATAAAACTAAAACAAAAATAAAAAATGTTTCCCCTAAAATGGAAATGACAATCTTAAAAATGAAAATGAAAAATGACAATCTTAAAAATGAAAACGAAAACTGAAAAACAACACAGGCCCCTTGTTAGTTCTTCCTCTAACTCAATAATTTCCCCCATTATTTCCTGTCTAGAGTCTTTAAGTTCCTTAGAGGTCTTCCTGTGATCTATAGACCGTCTCCCCGTTCTACTATCGGTTCTTGGTTTTCTTGGTATCGAATTTTTAACATTGCCGTTTCCCCCATTGACTTCAATGGGGAAAACAGCAATGTTAAAAATCTGATTTAAAAAAAAAGAGCAAAAGATCTGATACCGCCAATACTGTTCACAATAACAGCAATCTTTCACAGCACCACATCGCGCAGGTCCCCAGTACCTACATTCTCTTGTGTTCTGTTGCCACTATCTTCTTGTGTCCCTTTTTGTTGCGGCCACATCATGAAGTCTCTGGTTCTTCACCAAACTCTCAAGGTGGTCAGAGCTTCTCTCTGCAATGGTCTCTGGCATCTTGGTGCTCCTCACTGCACTGACCTCTGTCGGCCTGGAAGTCCTCGAGTTGGGTCCTGTCATTATGTCAAGGTCCCTGGCATCCTTTCTGGCTGGGTTTTGCTCCCCTCTAAGCTGAATGCATGCCACATCTCTGGGTCCAGCCAGGTCTATAACTTAAACCACTCCTTATATTCCTGGCTTGCCATTTTGTTTGCTCACCCTCCTTGGAGCTACTCAGGTGCACTCTTCTGTTGTTCTTGTGGTCCAGCACTGCAGCTCAACCTTTCCTGGGGAACTCTGCAGGTGCACCTCTCTGATCAGTCCAACTCAATTGTTTCTGTCACTTCTGACTGAAATCTTCCTCAGCCCCTCTGATCTGTGTGCAGGCTCACCCTAATTTATATAGATAGCTTGATGGCTGATGTTGAGGGTGCCTGAATTCTCCACCAGTGTGGCAGGGTTAGCTTTTACCTGGCATAAGTACTGACAGGATTGTGTCCACATGGTCACTGTGTCTTGGGGATATTAGCTGATCAGTGTTCTTTATTACCTAGCCCTATCATAGCATCAAGTTAATTACATATATACTTAGTCCATATCAGTTATCCAGTCCACAGTTCTTACAGCTTGGCTGGCCAGGCACAGTCCCTCCTGTAGGCAGCTAGGCCTTCAGCTCAGGAAAACTCATCTGAGCTCAACTCTCTCCCCAGAGCCTTTCCAGTGGTTTGGCTTTGCTGAGACAAAGTTTGCTCTCAGATTCTGCTTCCAACACACACTCCTCTGCTCTAAGCCTTGCTTAGACATTTAACCCTAGGCTGGCTCTGCCATACCCAGTCTCATCTGGCTCTACTCAGACCTTCCCTCAGGCCTGGGGTGCACTCTCTTATTGGACCATTCTCCTACAGTGACTGCCCTGTTATACCCTTACATTGCCTTGGGAAGATAAGCAGGCTTGGCGTTAGACAAATTTCCAAGGGAAACTTGGTGGGCAGATAATACCTACAAGTGGGAACTCCTGGACAACCTCAGGGACTGTGGTGGGACGTGAGGGATGAAACCGTTGTTACGAGGTTTGGGGCCCTCACTCCCTTTAGAGGCTGTCCCCCGTATGCCCACCAGGACAACCGCAACCCAGTTGCCTGTGCCCATATGATCAGAAAACCCCACTCGCGTGGGTCCCCATGTGATCAGAAAACCTTCACTGCAATCAGGGAACTTTCAGAGGCCCACTCCCCCTAGAAACGCCTCCCCTTGATCTCCCAGCCCAGCCGTAACGAAGAGAATGTTCTCTGGCCACCTGTAGCTTGGAAGACTTCACAGTGGGGTTGTCTTATATGAAAAAGGTTAGTCTAGACTCTCACCTAGATAGAGTGCCCCTCAAATGAACCTTCCAAGGCCGAATAAACACACAAGCATGCTAGGCTTGGTTATAAAACATATATTGAGTACATACAAGTACAAGGCTGTTGATCAGATAGTGCAAGTCAATAAATCAAACATAAAGTACACGCATTCTAAGATATACTGAGATTCCCTAACTGTCCCCTTACCCTATGGTTCAGTTCAAGTTCATTAGCATATCTCGCGAATTTGATGTCCAAGCTGGGCCCAAGTCTTTTAGAGAATATGAAAGTTTTTAGTTCATGTTTGTAACAGCTCTTCTGCTGAACTGTTCTCTCCTTCAAGTCCAAGATGGAAGTGTCCTTAAAGTCTCTAGAGATCCTATCTCTTCTTCTCCCCTTGCAGGGGCTTCGGTGACTTCTTGTCTCCTGTTGCTATTGTCCTTCTAATCAGGTGGCCGGGCTGACCTGGCTTTGCTTGGCAATAAACTGCCCACTTGTTATATCAAAGGGAATATCTCCCCCCATTCTGGCAACTGATTTTGGTATATTGCTGCTACTGAGCTTACAATCTTTTAACCCTTTATATTACATTACACGTATTCTCAAAATATGTGTCATCTTCCCCCAAATGGGTGTGTTATCTCCCCCCAAATGGATGTGTTGCCCCCATGTCCCCATGACAACCATGTTTCAGATATTTGGGGCTCAAACAATTTAGGGCTTTATAGATCAAATCCATCACTCTGAATTGTGTCTAGAAAGCTATTGGTAGCCAGTGCAGACTCTGGAGTACTGGTATAATGTGCTCCTGGCATCCCACCCTGGAAAGGAGTTTTTCTGCTGCTTGCAAACAGTCATCAAGGGCAGTTACACATAAAGCACACTGCTGTAGTCTAGACTTGAGGTTACAAAGGCATGGATGACAGTGGCCATATCTGAATCAAATAAAAAAATGTTGCAGCCTGCTCACCAAGTGGAGTTCATTAAAAGTGTTCCTGGTCACTGCTGCAACCTGAAAATCCAGGTGCAGCAATGAATACAAGAGCATCCCAAAGTTGAGAGCATGAGAGACCAAAAGAGTTTCAACCACATCAATAATGAGTGTTCCTATGTTCCCCAGGGAACAACTGGCCAGCCATCATTACCCCAGTCTTGCCTGGATTCAGCTTCAATCAGCTCATCCACATCCAGTCTCCAATGGCAGCTGGGTACTGGGTAAGCAATGACACCGCAGGACCTGGGTGAGTTGAAAAAGAGAACTAGAGTTGGGTGTCATCAACATACCAATGGCACTTCAATCTAAATCTTCATACGACCTTACCCATGGACACCAGATAGACACGGAACAGGAGGGAGACAAGTTGTGATGCTGTGGGACCCCACAGGGGAGCTCCTGAGGGAACAACAAGCCATCACCCATCACCACACTCAGGGATGTATCTCACAGGAAAAAATGGAACTACTCAAGAGCAGTCCCGCAACCCCCTTCTAGGTCTGAGTCAGTATGCTTTACCACAGATTGACCAAGCGATCAACAGAGAGACCATCAAGGTCAGTGGACAAATTCCCCAGAGAGTTCTGGAATCCTACTGGATCCATTTGTTTCTGGGGGGAAACATGAGTCTGGACCTTCAGAAGATAATGGTCTGATTATGACATCATTGCCATAATAATACCCCCCATTAATCACAGAACCCCTGTTTCCAGTCCAGTGCAGAATATTAACCCTAGTGTCTGTTCAGTCTCATGTGTCACAGTGGATAATATATGGGGTAGGCCCCTGGTTGTCATGGATATGTGGAAATCCCTCACATATATTTCCCTCTTGCAGAAACCTTTCCAAAATTTTGGATAATCTCCATGGACACTTAAAAGCATAATCTGTTTCAGGCCAGTGGATGGATTATTGACCTCACCCACTATGGAAGTTCTTATGTATCACTCCCACACTCCTTTTCTCCCAAGCAGCACTTTCCCCACCCATATTCTGTCCACAAAGCAAATGTGTAGCACCATTCCTGTTGCTGTACTTGGGTTGCAGTAGTCAGCAGAGTTTTTCAAAAGTTTTGTTTTTTTAAATAAATAAAATAAAATAATAATAATAATAATCTAGAAATTGAAAGCTATGTAATGAAAATAAATGAAATAAATTACGGAAGTTATTTGTACAAAACCCTTTCTGCAAGAGCAAAGTGAAGAATATATATTGCATGTAGCTGCAGACAGCCTCCCAAGAATGCAGGCCAAAATCATACATCAAAGATATTACACCCCTATTATGAAGTTTTTATCAAAAACTCAAAAATCAATACTCTGTGACCACTCAAGCTCAGTGTGAGTCATGCTGTGATTCAGAGATGACAAAATAACCCCCTGGAATGAGACTTGGTAGCATAATTATTACTGGGGGAAAGGGGTTGTATCGGCAATAGTTTTCCTACTTGAATTGTAAAGTGATGCATTGTTTGCTAATAAAAGAGTGAAAGATTAATACCAAGGATGCCTGAAGCGCTTTGCTCATCTACAAGCCAGGTAAGGCAATGAGAGAGAAGGACTGTTTTCTATATCTTGCAATCAACAATGCTCTCTGTCTGCAGATGATTTCCTCCCCAGATGCTTAGAGGAACTGCACTATGAGTTATTTTAATATTTTCTATCAAACAGGATTAATTTTGTTCTAGGTGGAACATTCTTGATTTCCTATGCCAAAGACTGGAGCAGACTGGTGTGTCATGCACAACTGATCCCTACAAACCATCAAACTCATTTCACTTGTGACAAGTTCTGGAATTGAACCTTTTTCTCCTGAGAGTGCAATGCCCATGTATTAATCTGATGTGTGCTTCCTTCCAATCCAACTTGTATATGATTACAGCAGCTACTTTTCACTGCACATTCCTTCAGCACTTTCTCCATGGTTTGAAAAGTCCATTGCTGGAATAAAGTATTTATTTATTATTATTATTATTATTATATTTTGCCATATGTATGATCCTGAAACTGGGATCATACAGTAGCTTATTTATTTTTGTTTGTTTGTAGAAGCTATAAATATTCATAAACTATGTTCAAATCCATAAAAGGTACAATGCAACATTTTCTAAAACAAAAGATCTAACAACATCCAACTAACAGGGGTGAGCAAACAGACCTACAATAAGCCTATAGTCAATACTTCTGGAGAAGGTGGACTGTTTAAAATTATTCACAATAGAAAATGGCACTTCAAACCACTAATTCTATCCTCTGGAGACACAGTAAGCCTTAGGCACAGATGAACTGGCTGTCATGAAAAGAAGTGAGTGTGTTACATCTGACAAACTAGACTTTGGGTGGTTTTTCATCTCAATATATTCTATGAAGAAAGTGAATCCTAAATCCTGACTTTTTACTTTTACTTGTTCCATACTCAGGCAAAATCCTTGCTACTGCTGTCAGTGAGAGCTTTGCATGAGTAAGTGCCAAGTAAAAACTGAATTAGGACTTCATGCTCTGGTCCTATACATTGTAAAATGATTTTTTGTATGCCTACTACAAATCTCATGGTGTTTTTTTTAAAAATAAACTTTTTATTAAGTAATGAACTATACAGAATAGGGAAACATTGACTGCTTACAACATCTTCAAAATAAATAATATTGGCTGATATATAATGTTCTTTGTCATTACTTGTCACAAATAAACCTGAAATGACATGAATGAAATGAGATGAATAAAGTAACCTGGTAGTGAAGAGAGAGGAGAAAAAGGTAATGGGGAAATAAATAAAGGGGGAGGGGAGACAAGAGTGAGATCAAATCACAAAAGTGCTATTCAGTAATTTCTAAGAAATCACAGTCCATATGCTTGAGGACTAGGGGTGGGCGAAAAGAATAGAGTTCGGAAATTCGGTTCGGTTTGGCTTAGAATTCAAGTTTGGAAATTAGGTTCGGTTCGGTTTGAAATTCGAGTTCAGTTCGGAAGTTTGGTTCAGTCGACCAAACAGACCATGTTTGGTCGAATTCCGAACTTCCGAACAATGTTCGGCTATTCAAAACCAGTTTTTTGTGTGTGTGTTGCCACTAGGGATGGTCGAACAGAACAGAGTTCGGTAATTCGGTTCGGTTCGGTTCGGTTTGAAATTCGAGCTTGGTTTGGAAGTTCGGTTCGGATGACCGAACAGACCGAGTTCGGTCCAAACTCCGAACTTCCGAACCACGTTCACCCATCCCTATTGAGGACATGTCCCAGGTGTTTCTGTGGTGGAATATGATTCTCTTCCTGCAGGTGAACTCCATCATGTTGATGCACCAGTCTTCTATTGTTGGGTGTTCTTTTTTTAATTTTCCATTTCTGGAGGACCAATCTTTAAACTACAATTAATACTCTGTTGCCAAAGTTTTCAAACTTTTTTCCAGTTTCCGCTTATAAACTAGCATATTTAATATTGTGTGAAAATATACAATGTGCTCCCAGTGTGATTTCATCAGTTAGGGAAAAAAATATTGTTAATGTCAAACTACAAAGAACAAACAGAGATGTACATCTGATGATTTAAAAAAAATATTCTTTTCTGTTTCTCTTCAGGTTGTCCTTTCTATTCTGTTCCCACATATATTTAAAAAAGTTAAAAACTAAGAACACATTTTAAAACATTGGCATCTCACTGTAGTATTCTTTGGAGTCATGCTGGTAGTTGAAAGGCTGTTAAAAACAAGTATAATTAAAGATGGTGTTGTGCATTAGGGAGTGTGTTCTACAATGCACTAACAGCTAAAGAACTTTAGTATCCTTTAACGATAAGGGTGAAGACCTGTCCTTAGACTTAATGTAGTAACCATCCATATTGGGTTGAGCATGATAGGGTGGGACAGAGAGTCCTCCCTTTTGATCCCCAAAGCCTACCTCCTGATACCTTCAAAAATGGATGTGGCTCCACTCACTTGCCCAGCTTCCAGGAAAGACAAATGCCATCAAGGAGCAAAGTTGTAGAGTGGGCAGCCCCTTCTATTTACTTCTGGCGAACCTGCAACCGCCTGGCAGCCATGCAGCCTCCGTAGAGCTGCAATAATGGAAGAACTGTCGCCTGTGTTCTAAACTTTATTGATGGAGGGACTGACCCCTGTGGGCGAAAACAGACATGACGCTAACTGCCCTTTAACCGCCCTTGGTGGTTATTTATGCATGTTGCAGGGCTGTGTTGGTGCCCTATGCAGTCCTGAAACATGCATAAATGACCACCAAGGGTCGTTAAAAGGCGGTTAGCGTCATGTCTGTTTTCACCCAGTGTTACCTTCATTTTACACCTATTCTTGGGCCCTCATAAGATCATGATCCATATATACACATTTGTATCTTTGTAATCATAGGGTATTTTCAGACGTTACGAGATCACAGTAAACCACGGTGAATACCCACCTGTGGTCAATGTGTCTCAAACATCTGTTTGGCGGCTGCCAGATGTTCACCACGGTCAATCTGCACAAGGGGTCAATTTGAACCACGCTTCCCGGGCTAGCCGGGGGAATGTCCTGGGAAGCGTGGTCAAATGGACCCCCGGCAGGGACCAAATAAAAGTAACATCTGGCCGCTCGCCACAGCCCGGGATCACCGGCGGGATCCCAGGCCATGGTGCATTCGGCCGGATGCGGCGGCCACATTGGCCCCGCCGCCCGCCCATCTCCTCGGAGGGCGGGCGGCGGGGTGCGTGGAGGGGGCGGGGCCATGCGGCCGCATGCTGCGCCGCGCGGCCCCGCCCCCTCCTGGATTCCCCACCGGGATCCCCCCGGCACGTCTGATATGGCATGACGGGGTGACCCTGGTGGGGAACTAATGGGTTGATTTCGGTACGGGGCCAACGGGCCCCATAACATCTGAAGTCACCCATATTTATTTTTATTTATTTATTTATAAATTTCTACCCCGCCCCTAATGCGATGCAGCTCGGGGTGGCTTCCAACAATCTTTAAAATACAATAAAAACAATTTAAAATAACCATAAATATTATAAAAATAATTAGTTTACAGGGCTAGACAACCACTCTAAAATAGGTGGGGGAACAAAAACCTCCCACCCTAATCACCCTCCCTCCCAAAGGCCTGGGCGAACAGCCAGGTCTTACAGTTTCGCCAGAATGTTAGCAGGCTAGGGGCCAGGCAAGCTTCCTCCGGAAGGGAGTACCACAGCCGCGGTCCTTCTACCGAGAATGCCCTTTCCATCGTGGCCCCCCGCTTAACACGGGGGACCTCCAGGAAGGCACCCCCAGAAGACCACAGGAGCCGCTCTGGGGAGTGGAGGGCGAGGCAGTCCCTAAGGTATGAGGGGCCGAGACCATGTAGGGCTTTATAAACCATCACCAGCACCTTGAACTTGGCTCGGCACGCTATTGGAAGCCAGTGCAGAGCTCGGAACACCGGTGTAATATGCTCCCGGCGTCCCGTCCCCGTAAGAAGACGAGCCTCCGCATTCTGCACCAGCTGCAGCCTCCGAACCAAGAACAAGGGAAGCCCCATGTAGAGCGCGTTGCAGTAGTCGAGCCTCGAGGTGACGAAGGCATGGATGAGGGAGGCCAGATCCGGGCTGGAGACAAACGGACGCAACCTACGTACCAGATATAGCTGGCAGAAGTCAGCCTTAGAAACTGCCTCCACCTGCCGCTCCAGACGCAGATATGCATCCAATATCACCCCCAGACTCCGAACCTGCAGAGCTACAGGAGGGCGACATATACACAAATGCACTAGGCACACACAATGAAATTACTGCCTGGCAAATTGAACCAAAACAGATGCTTAGGTAATAATGACTGAGGCCAAGAGCATTTCCTAATGTTTAATGACCACCTGAGTGCGTGAATGGCTTAAGGCAAAGCCAAGGAGCTCATAACCCTAGATGCTCATTAATTCTCCAGGAAATATTCTGGCCAGGGATTATTAATGTTTTCAGATGCTAGCCTAGCAGAAATGTGAGATAAATTTTCACAGTCTTTAATTCTGCATTGGTTGCACAATCTCATCCTTATTTTCCTGGATTTAAATAAACATAAACAACTTATTGTGGATTCTATGGACCCTTACCATCAGACAGACAGATGCAATGCAAAAATCATTACAAAACTGAAACAGCAGCACTTCTTTGCTAATGCCATCTTGTAATGTTATAGAGAGAACACTTTGCTTTGTGTGGCTGGAGCTAGTTGCCACTCTGCATACTGAAATTCAGTCCTATATAACTCCTGTGGCAGACTTTGGAAACTGGAATAAAGTTTACACTAACGTAGCTTTCCTCCATTTGTAACCTACTGTGTCTAAATGGTGGACCCTGAAATTTAGAGAAGATAAGTGAAAGCACTATTGTTATACAGTATAATATGGGAAACACTTCAAGAGACATTATTTATGCAGTAACAGATACAGAAAGACTCAACAAGATCTGAAATATTGGGTGAAAACAAATGAGATGGGCGAGATGGATCCCCTGGGCCACCACACTGAGTGAAAACAAATAACATGGGGGCAAGACAGATCCCCTGGCTTCCCCAGGGAGGTTCACTGCAGCTGCTACACTGTGGACCAGTGGGGAGTGCAGTTTGAACAAACACCCCTGGGAATCCAAGCGGGGGGCATGCTCTTCCAGACCCCCTGATCAACTGTTTCACAATACTGCTGCACAGGAAGACCAAGAGTCCTGCCTTGTGTGGACAGTTATTCGGATGACCTGTGGCACGGTGCACTCTCCTCCAGTCCCCCCAATTAGCTGTTTGGCAGCCCGTGTGAATGCACTTCTCCAGCCCCCCCATCAGCTGTTTGGTGGTCTGGGTAAGTACAATCCTCCAGGCCCCTCCAAATCAGCTGTTTTGTGGGCCAGGGTGAGCGAGCTCTTCCATCCCCCCTCAATCAGCTGTTTGGGGAGCCGACTGAGAATGCTGCTCTGCCCCCAGTCCCCCATCAGCTGTTTGGCAGGCTGGGTGAGTGGGCTTCTCCAGGTCTCCCCTGATCAGATGTTTGGTGGCTGGGATGAGCATGCTCCTCTGGGCCCAATCCTTGGTCCTCGACTTGTGGGGGGACCAGTTGGGACCTAACAGATGGAAGGGTGCACATTAGACTGGATTAGCCAGGCCAAGCGAGCCCTAGCCTGTGCTGCATCATTGACCTTCTCCAGATAATTATTCCAGTAGCAGTGAGCTGCCTGCCTGCACTGAGGTGGAAGTGGACCAACAACTGGTGGCCATTGAACTTACAAGCAGGTGGCTTACAGGCTACTGCGGGCTACTATCTTGTTTGTTTTCACCCAATGGGATCCCTCTTTGAGTCTTGAAAAACATACACATCTCATTACTGATTTTGGCAGCTTTTACACATGACAAAAATGGATTCTTATAAGTGTTCAAGCTAATACCGGGTGTTAGAACTACTGGAGTTTTGTCATATGTGAACACACTATTTCCCTTTTATGCAGTAAGATCTCGCAGTCTTGTAAAATCAACCAGTTGTTACTCTTAGAAGCCATCTTTGCACATGACAAAAATAGGTTCTTATAAGTTCTCGACATAATACTGCGTGTTATAAATGCTGGAATTTTGTAATGTGTGAATGCACTATTCCAGATGTGACTCTTAGAAGGCTGCAAAATCTCTCTGCATAAAAGAGGAACAGTGCATTCATACATTAGAAAACTACAGCATCTATAACATCCGGTGTTATCTCGAGTACTTATAAGAACCCATTTTTGTCATGTGTAAAAGCATCTAAATTAAGAGCCATATTTTCACCGAAGTACAGAGAGAGAAAGGCCAAAGGATCGTTCACCTTGTATGACCAACATAAACATCCTACAACTGATGTTTGCAAACTCAGAATGAACAGATGAACAACTCACTCCCTTCTCCCCTGCGGTTTCACATTTTTAAATGGAAGCAGAGAGGAAGTAAAGGACTTATTTTCTTCCCTACTACCACTCAAAGTGGGACTGGCCTATGAGGGACAAATGATGATATAGTGGGTGCACTCTTCCAGCCCACAATCGAAGAGATGTTTATGGAGCACAATTCCAGTGAGAATATTTATTTTTATTTATTTATTATTAAAATTTATCTGCCGCCCCCTCCTGCTATAAACATCTTGGGGAGGCTAACAACATTTTTAAATACATAACTTAAATACAATTAAAACAATATAAAATTCCCAGATTAAAATAACCCATATTCAAACCCTCCCTAACCCAACCCACCCACCCCATCTTCCTCAGTATCTGCCAGGTTTGCTTGCACAGTTCCACAATGGCCCTTTTTACATGAGATGAACCCATGCATGAACACCCAGAAATCTGCATTGGTGAGTCGCATGTAATTGACACAGTGGGGGGGGGAGGCCTGTGAGTGGTGGGTGGATGTGCATGCGCACTCTTGTTGAACACGCATCCCGACTCAACCTCCACCCATTACATGCACAGAGCAACCAGCAAAAATGGTGTTTGTTCCATGCGTATTGATGGTTGTGTGGGGATGTGTGTGCACCCATCTAAACCCTCCCCGCACCCACTGTTCATACACTGGCATAAACACAGACCCGCCCACCGCCTGTGGCATGTGTAAAAAGGGCCAATGTCTCCAATTGCATGGGCACCTAAATGAAAAAAAACTGTATCTTATCTGAGGCCCTTTTTACATGGGCTGCATGAGGTGGGGGGGCGGTGTTTGTGGCGGTGTGGGGAGGGTTTAGATGGATGCACACACATCCCCACTCACTCCCCACCCATCAACACGCACAGAGCAACCACCGTTTTCACCAGTTGCTCCATGCATGTTGATGGGTGGGGTGGGGATGCATGTTCAGCAGACATATGCATGCACAGACACCCACCTGCCACATCTTTTACACAAGACACACCCACGCATGAACACCCAGATTTCTGGGTGTTCATGCGTGGGTGTGTCTTGTGTAAAAAGGGCCATAATCTACACATCCTACATTAAGATAGACACATTTTTAAGTCTGACTTTGCGCGTTTTTAGACATAACAAAGATTGGGTGTCGAAAACCCTAAACATGTGTTTAGTCATTGTGTGTAAGCATCATAACAATCCCAACATCAATTTAGTCACCTGCTGAACACGTGATATGAACACAATTGAATCACAAGGACAATTTGCATGTTCCAGCTGAACAAGTGGCCAGTGTTATGGCTAATGATATTATGGGTGAAAACAGACATGACGCTAACCACCCTTTAACCACCCTTGGTGGTTATTTATGCATGTTGCAGGGCTATATTGGTGCCCTATGCAGCCCTGCAACATGCATAAATAACCACCAAGGGTGGTTAAAGGGTGGTTAGCGTCATGTCTGTTTTCACCCTATATGGCATGTTAGCAGGTACAACACATGGAACGAGGTGGCAGTGCTTGTGTGCTGAGATCGGGTGGCAAGCAAAACACTAATTTGCCCCAAGATGGGCTGTGTGTCTAAGCAGTGCCACATGGTGAACACAGGGCCAAACCGGTGTTCATATCAAGGTCAAAACACACATTCAGACACCTGCTGATGTTATGTCAAAAGAAACCCTTAGAGTATTATCACATAACACAATCCAACCTGTTTTCTTCCTTATAGTCCTTTTTTGTGTGTGCGCGTGCTTATGCTGTCCCAAATTTTTAGCTTTGAGCTTGTACCCTCTCATCAACAGAAATTAGTCCAGTAAACGATATCTTGTTCTGTTTTTTTTTTAGGGGGGGGATTTCAAAATCTTTTTTGATAAAGACAGCAACATGATTTAATGGATGCGGGCTGCACAGATTATTGTATATGGTAATGTTTGAATGTTTTTTTGGTTTGATTTTTTAAGTTTTCAGACTGAATTTTGAATATACCCTGAAGAAGACCAGAAGGTTGAAACACGTTGGATAAAGAATTACATCTAATTGATTTGATCACACTTGTATTCAAACTACATTATGTTCTTTGAAGAACATGGTACGTTATTGGATTATTATGCATATATTGATGCTTGTTAGTTGTTACTCAAATGTTCCTACAGCTTATTTAAACTCTTCAATCGATTGTAATTGCTTTGTATTACTAAGAGAGATGCATACAGTATTGTTTAAATCTACATATGGAACCTTGTCCTTTTTTGTTTTTGTGTTTGCTGTTCCAAATCTTTAGCTTTAAACTTGCACCCTCTCACCAATAGAAATTAGTCCAGTAAATTATATCGTCTGAACTACTTCCATCTCAGTCTTTCACATTTGAGACCAAGGGAACAGCCATTCTGTCTCCAGAATTCTTCAGGTACAGCTGAGGTCTGTATGAAAAATCCCACACCTGATACTTCTAACTCAGGTCTGCTTTACTTCAGTCCATTCCAAATCTCAAGATTCTCATCGAGAATATGGCTCTCAGTGAGATTTTTCCAATTGAGAACGAGCTGAGAATCAGTCAGCGCAGCGTGAGGATGGGGCCTGGCGGATGCACATTTGTGCAACTCCCTGCCCCCTCCCCGGCCCAGCCC
The DNA here is from genome assembly GCA_003113815.1 of Sphenodon punctatus. Taxonomy (NCBI): domain Eukaryota; kingdom Metazoa; phylum Chordata; class Lepidosauria; order Sphenodontia; family Sphenodontidae; genus Sphenodon; species Sphenodon punctatus. Next base: position 246,015 of record QEPC01004199.1, on the reverse strand, counting down.
CCTTCATGTTTGTTTGGTGGCTGGGTCAGCTCCTGGCTGGAGTGATGTCTCCCACCACCACCTTGGTAAATCCATGGCAGCAGCGGACAACGTCACATTTGTTTTCACCCTCTGTCCTTTTAGTTGTATGCTGAATTGAATTGTATTAGAGTAACAGAACATTTTAAAAAATGAGATCTCATGATGCCATTTTCACAGTCCTTTTTCAGGGAAGGACCCTCTGCTCCTCCAGATTGTCACCACAACACTCCTAGAGACCATCTAGCCAAGTCAAAAGGAACTGAAGTCAATAAAAATACATTTTCTTACTGTGGTGCTTTGCTAAAAAAAACAATCAAGAACTTGTGGACTCTTAAAAAGAGAAAATCTAACTGTAATTGGTGAATGATGGCTCCAGTTTCACCTGCAAAAATGAGCAAACTCAAAGCTTACCTTAATGAGATAGACAAAATAGAGATGAAATTAATATTAATGCAAATGAATAAATCTGTAGAATCTGCTATATCTGAGCCAAAACCAACAGAATGGATAATAACTGCTATTTGTTTGCCTTTCAGCAGATACCAATTTCAGACATTTTGGTTCAGCAATTTCAATTATTCATTAACACAAAAAAACCCAAATAGCTTCCTGTTGTCTTTCCTCTCCAATACAGGAACCCCCTTTTCCATAATACAGTCATCATGTGTCAAGCTGAGCTGTCTGATTTTTAATTAATTGATATAATATAAAGTTATAAAGTTATGAAGGAGACTGGACAGCTAGGAATATGATTTTATGCTCACTTGATTTAGTATGTATGAGCTTTGAGGAAAGCCTTCTTGTTTTCTTTGGGTCTTTTGCTCAAGGAAAACTGCAATTTAAAAATGTTAGCTTTCAGAGCTTTCAAAAAATAAAATAAAAAAGAAGAGTATAGATCTGAAATTTTCTCAGATACCATTTCCCAGTCGAAAACAAGTCAACGCCTTTCATAATTTCCATAATTGTTTTTGATGTTGAGTAAATGAAGAGATAAAAATGGGATACAAAAGTGCTGTACTTGAATACAAATATATAGAGAGATCTAAGTCCTCTGGGAATGCATCTCCGCTTACAATTTGGCCAATCAAGTTAAAAGCAGTGCCTACTTATTTCATGCCTTGAAAGACATCATTTTAAATTTAATTGGACATAATGCAGCACAGATTACAGAAAGGGATGAGCTGCAAAGACTAGGGCTTCCCCATGGAATGGTGGGAGAGTGTGTGGGAGGGGCTTTGGCACTCATCCCTAGTATAAATAATTGAATGCACCATTTCTGTAAGGACAGCTGAAATAAATAGGCATTTTAGTATTTGTAATATTATTTATGTTTTCAGATAGATATCAAAATATTTTAATGATATCTGTAGCTAAAACAGACAATTGCATATCCATTTAATCCGATATTTCACTTCAGATATGCAGATTTTTCTGTTCTTTTTAAGGCATTTAGGTTTGGATATTTGAACCAAAATCCCTAGAAAAAATAACCAAGCCCTAGAAAAAATAACATAGGAAATGGAAACAAATATCCAGATAAAGCAAAGATGAACAGAGATATGAATCTGCTCCATCAGACATGATTTTAATGGTCAAATAAGATATTTAGAGCAGATATTTATGTCAGCTCTACTGTAAACTATCCTTCTCTGCCAGATCCCCATGAGCAAACAGAGCTTCAATGAAATCTATCTACACAGCTCCATGTGAATCCATACAGACCTATACTAGAGCTACAACCAGGCACTCTGAGGAACTAGCGCTGGCTGGCCTATGAACATGACAAGCCCCCACCGAGATTCTGTAGCAGTCTGGGCCAGATCTTGTCACTTTCATAGGCTGCTTCCTCTCCTAGAGCACCTCTCAGTTGAGAGATGCTCTACGGGGGAAAGCGCCAGCCAGCCTTTGAAAATGACAGGTCCCTATTGGGGCCGTAGGATCCCGGGATGGATCCTGTCACTTTCAAAGGCCACTTCCCCACCCCTGCCACCACAGCACCTCTCAGCTGTGAGGTGCTGTAGGGGGAGGGAGCCGTGTTTGAAAATGACAAACCCTGTCTGGGACCACTGGTCTTATCAGTTTCTCTGCTAAATGCTCATATTTTCAGGCATTGGGCACCTGACTGATCCTCAGGTAGCCTGTTGAGTGTGCTATGGGGTGCCTGAAAACGCAGGCATTAACTGCAGGTACTAATTTTAGTACCTGTTGCAGCTCTAACTTATGACAATTCTAAACCAGTAGGACCAAAGCCTTATTTATATGTTAGATTTCCAAGTACCATACAAAGACTTTGCTTTGCTGGGAGAATCATGTCATATTATTATGTGTACCACAATTAGCTGCTGCTGAGTTGTATGTCTTTCAGAACAGCCAGAGCCATCATTAGACATGTACGACCAGTACAGCTGTACTGGCTCCAACACAAGGACAAGCCCAACCAGAGGATCAGCAGCAGAAGCAGCTCAACATGGGGCAAGTACACCAACCACCTGCAATGGTTCTATACAGGAGAGTGCAAATTTCAGTGAATCCAAAGGATTTGTCCGAGAAGAATCAGAGCAGGCATTCTTGTCCAATAGGAAATATCACAGTTGGTACTGTATTATTGATCAAGGATGGGTTAAAACTATAGGTTCCAGATATTTTCTTCCAGCTCCATAAGACTGCTGAGTGTCACACCATTGGACAGTAAATCCACTCCCACAGCACCCGGGAATAAGGGCGTTTTTAGCCAAGCACTCCCCCACACATTACCTATCCATCATGTATGTTGCAGGGTCACATTGGTGCCCTATACAATTCTAAAACATGCATGATGGGTGGGTAATGGGAGGGTGGGGAGGTACTGGTCTAAAAACACCCTAAGATTTAGCTGTGCGCCTCCCCCTTGTGGCAGAAAGAATCGCAGTACTCCTACTAGTTACTTCTGTTTCCAGTTAGCTGCAGGCAATTGGCTTTGTTTGCAGCTTCTCTCTGCAATCTCCCAAGGGAACAGAAAGCTGGATGACTCCAGTTGCAAGATCTTTGGGTTCAGCTATGAGCTTCTGGTCAGGGATAGGACTGAGATGAGAGAGCAAGTTTTCTCATACCAAATTGAAATTGGAACTTCACCAGTTTCCGGTGATTCTGCAATTCTGTCATTTTGGGGGTCATTGTTGTCACTTTTCAGGACTTTTGGTCATTTTCAGCACTTTATTTATTTATTTATTTATTTATTTAGAAATATTTTTATCCTGCACCCTCCTGCAAAATAGCATCTGGGACTTCTTACCACATTCCAGGACTTTTCATCACTTTCCAGGACTTTCTGGGGCTTTTTTCACCTTCTGGGAATTGTTATGACAGTTTTACAGCACTTTCATGGCACTTTCTGGCATTTCTCTGGCACTTAGTCTCCATAGCCCCTGGAGACAAGTCCCTGGCAGAACCATTCAAATTATAAAAAATAAAAGAAAATGGCAAAAGCAGCAGGAAAACTAATAACATTCTGCATCATGTGAATCTTGGCAAATACCCTGCTTCTGACAGAAGCAGTGCTCACCAAGATTTCTTGTTTCAGCCCTAGGGAGGGGGAGGCAAATATCTTCTAGTTCACTCTATAACAGACATGGAACTTGCTGCTCTCATACTGCAAGTGATGGATGGATCTTAGCAGTCCAGCATCTCATGATCCCAAATTTAGGAGCCATCAAAAAACTCCTGTAGTGGTGTTCCAATGCTTCATCCAGCATCATCGGAGAAACATGAACTGGACATAAGAGACAACCAGTACATTTCTCATACAGAGAGAGTACAGTTAACGTGATCACATGTTGTTTTCAGGGGTATTACAAGTTCCATTAATATTCCTTATGCAACTGAGACCTAAAAAGCTGGACATCCTGAAGGACTCTCAAAATGTATGTATTTGTAGGTGTATGGAATTGTGAGGACAGGCTTGGGAGGTCAGACTGCAGCTTTTTGGGATGTTTGGGGTTGATGAGTGCAGGTGATTGGTGTCCCCCACTGCCGTTCACACACAGTGGTATTAGCTCTGACTTCTGCACCTGCCAGGGACAGATTGCAGCTCTGAGAACTGCACCTTGCAGCTCCATGAGCTGCAATCTTTCTTTAGCCAGGGACTTTGGAATCTTAAGTCCAAACATTGTCTCTCGCACAATATCTCTCTAATGGGGGTACATAGTGTGACGTATCAGACCTTCAGCATCCAGGATAGTGGTCCCCCAGCACTACTTAAAATGGTGATTATTGCTGAAACCAGTAATATCCTTAAAATTGGAATGAAAATTGTCAGGTGTACTCACTGCATGGTACTCAACAGCCTTTAGATGGTAATGATTTGAAATTGCATCAGCTGGAAATAGATTTGAGACAGTGGTTTACACATGAACTGAAACATAAAATAGAACTTTATGGATGGAAACAAAGAAATAGAAAACAAATCCAGTTTAGTGTTTTCAACTGAAGAGTAAGTTCAAAACTTTGTGTAGTAAAGCTGTAAAGTTTCACACAGCTTTGACAGGACAGAAGCAGAAATATCTTATGAACAGTACTGGTTGCAGAAACTCAAAGTTCTGTTTGGATGACTCTTGCACATAAGGCTTGAAAGAACTATGCTGCGGCCCACCTCTTTATGGTGACTGGGTGATGGGAGCACAAAACACTAGGGATGGGCGAACGCGGTTCGGTAGTTCGGTGTTCAGCCCGAACTCGGCTTGTTCGGACAACCGAACACGAACACGAACACGAACACGAACATGAACACACCGAACGTAAACGAACACCGAACAACGAAATGGC
>QEPC01004199.1:225815-241094 GCA_003113815.1 Sphenodon punctatus | reverse complement strand
GGGGAGGGGGTCCTGAGCCACAGGCAGGGGCAGTGGTACCCTGGGAAGCAGGCAGCACAGCAGCACAGCCGGGACATCAAGGAGGGAACAGGCAGTGGACCAAGGCACCAGGGCGGAGGCAGGAGCTCACAACGGGGCCAGTAACCAGGGCCCGGAAGGCACAGAGGGACTCACAGCCAGCTGGAGGGGGCAACCAAGGGGCCAGGGGCTGGGTGGCCTGCCAGGTGAACGAAGTGTGGCCAATGAAACATGTCCTGGCAGTACCCGATCACGGACATGTGGTGGGCGACCAGGTAGTAAACCTCAAACAGATCCTGCATGGAGAGCCCCAACTGCAAATCGGGATGGTACCACACACCTGACAGCGGCAACAGCTCCACCGCGGAGGGCTCAGACAAGCAGGAGTCAGCAGCCGGGGGTCACAGAAGGTGACTCAGCTCCAAGAGCCAGTGATACACAAGAGTGCTGGTACCCATGGGCCCCATGCACACAGCTAAAGTAGAACATGGCCAGGGCAGGGCCCTCCTCCACCAGACAGACCATGTAGGTGGCCAGGCTGCACATAGATAGGGCGGACACTGTCTCCACCGCAGACCAGGCCACATGCGAGTACCTCATCTCTGGAATGCACCCATCGGGAAAGGGAAACAGCCCCAGCATCTCAGCATGTAGCTGGCAATCCCGGGCGCTCACCTCATAGCCAAAGTAATGAAGGCCAGAGCTCAGGCTCGCACAGGCACCCGACAGACTGTCCAGGCAGCTCAGGAGCAATTGCACGGCCGGGGTATGCCACAGGTTGCACAGGGCCATGGTCTCATGGAAGGTCCACGTATGGGGGACCCATGGGGGCCCGGAGCAGGGAGCCCGGTGGAAGCACAGCCAGCCATGGTCCAGCACGCCAGGGAGAATAACACCATGGACAGGGGGGCCCACATTCCCTGGATGGGTGGGAGGGGACTTGGGGAGGCGGGGCACCAAGGCCAGGTGAGAAAGCCGCAGGCCGCAACAATGTATGGCAACAGAGCAAGGCGTGGGGTGTGGACCCAGCACACAGACAGGACAGCCAACACACTAATCAGGCCGGCAAGGATGCAATGTTGCTAACAGGGAGCAGTGGGAGGTGATGACAGGAGGCATGCAGCTGCATGCCCGGGCGCGTGCCGGGCTGTGCGCACGGCTCCATGCCAGGATGGCAGGTGCACTCCATAGGGCAGCCCCATCACCCCGGGCCACCCACTCTGCAGGAGATGACCCAGCCAGCTGGGGGCGGGGCACCACCCATCCCAGCCTACAACTGGGATGCCCGCACCCCCCTGGGGTGCACCGCACCATGGAGCAGGACAGGTTGGGCTCCTGCGCAATGCATCTAGCATTCTGTGCCGAGTTGCACCGCACCCACACCAATCAGCTGCACATCCTGACCGCTGAGGTGCACCTGGGCGCCCGCCTGCAGGTTACCATGGCCCGGAGTGCTACAGGGGCCTGCAGGGCCCACCACGGCCACAGGCACACCCTAGCCCACCTCAGGGCTCAGCGGGTGTCTGGGGCAGACCGGCAGGCCATGAGCGGTGCCCGAACCAGGGCTGCAGCAATCCGTGTGGTGGCCAGGCACCTTCACTGGAGGAGGGAGACCATGTGCCTGGCCGCTCTGCTCTCTATGCCCATTGCCCGATGGGCAATGGGCATAGAACTGGCACAGCGGTGGTGGTCCCGGGCACTGGCTCAGTGGGACGGGGCCGACTGGAGGGCACACTTCTGGATGGACAAGCTCACCCTACTGCGCCTTGTGGAGCTGCTCATGCCATGGCTGGAGTGGCAGCATACCCCCATGCGGACCCCCATCCCCATGCTTCAGCAGTTGGCCATCGGAGTCTGGGCCCTGGCAACACCCGAGTCCTGCCGGTCCATCTCACAGCACTTCAGTGTCTGGGTGAGCACAGTTGCCTGTATCCTGCAGGATGTCTGTGAGGCTGAGGAGGGCTTTCTCATGGACAGAGTGATCAAGCTGGTGGATCAGGCAGCCATGAAGGTCAGCTTTGTGACTGGATGGTTCCCCCACTGCATAGGCACCATGGATGGCACCCACATAGAGATCCTCCACCCCTGCACGGGGGAGGCCGTGGAGTATGTCAACAGGCACGGGTACCACTCCCTGCAGCTGTAGGCATTCGTGGACCACTGGGGGCAGGTCATTGACATCTTCATGGGCAACTCTGGGTGCAGCCACGATGCCCGGATCATGACCATCTCCCCCTTCTATGCCCGAATGTACCGCGGGGACTTTCCAGACATGGGGATGGCCTGGATCGAGGGGGTGCTGATGCCCCTCTGTATCCTGGGGGACCTGGCCTACCCCCTCACACAGTGGCTGATGAAGGTGTACCCAGTCACCTGGAACCTGGTGGAGGCACTGTACAATTCTTGCCTGTGTTCCTGCCGGACTGTGGTTGAGTGGGCATTTGGGGCCCTTAAGTGGCACTGGAGGAGCCTCACTGGCTGGCTGGACTGCACAGTGGAAACCTCAGCCCTGGTGATCGGTGCCTGCTGTGTGTTTTACGACATGTGCGAGACCGATGGGGCTGTCCTCAAATACACCATGCCTACCCGCCCTCCTGGGCCCGTGTCTCTGTACGTGAAAGCGGACAACCCGAGGGAGTACCGTTATGCCAAGTGCATCCGTGCTGCCCTAGCCAGGCACATCAGCCGGGAGGCCAAGCAGTGAGGTTGCCCACCACCAGGGTTACCCCCCTGGGGTCCTGGGGGATACCTGGTCAAGCCCCAGCACTGCCGTGGCCCAAACCCCCTCCTCTGGCCCCATGAACAGACCACAGGAGGTGGTAGTGTGCTCCATGCATTTATTGTATCACCCGCAGACACGTGCCCCCACCACCTCCACCTCACCCCCCCAAAGCACATGGTGCTCCCCCCATCAGATTGCCCTCCCCCATCCCCCTCATCCCCCCGGCCTCACATTTCTGGGGGCGCCCCCTTGAATCCCCTGTGGGTGCCACAGAGCTCTGGGAGCTCCCCTCCCCCTCACTGTCCTTGTCCCCAATGGTGTCCTGTGAGGGACAGATGGTGGTGGGAGGGAGGGAGGACTCAGGACCCAAGAGCCGCCCATGGGCATCTGTTCCCTCCGGAGGCCTATAGGGACTGGGAGGTGGATGCGGGGCCCCTGCTGGCATGGAGGCAACTGGGGCAGGTGGGGAGGCAGTGGGGGCGCTGAGGGGCCTGGCATGGGGCCCTGGGCAGGCAGGGTGCCCAGAAGGGCAGCTGACATCACATAGGCACACATAGTGCCTGTGTTCAGGAGCAGGGAGGTCCCAATTTCATGGGACCTATCCATCTTGGCTGAGTGCTCCCGCACCATCCCCATGATGGCCTGTTCTAGCTGCCCAAATGCCTCAACCTGCCTGCTGTGCTTCTGGCAGTCCTGGCACCTCTCCAGATACACCTCTGCTTCAAACCTCTGGTCCATGGCCTCTGCCTGTTGGAGGGAGTGCTCTATGGCCGCCTTCTTGTGGGGTTGTGAGGGGAGGGTGTACCTCGGCCAATTCCCTACCCTGGACCACAGCGCACCCCACGAGGCATGGGGCGACTATTGATCCCTTCATGTGGAGGATGGAGTCCAGGGCATCATAGAAGGGGGTGGTCCGGGCTCCGTGTCCGGACCTCTGGTTATTGTCCCGTATCACCTTGTACCCCCTCTTCAGCTCTTTGGCCTTGGAGTGGCACTGTGTGATGATCCGGTGATGCCCCGCAGCCCCCATTTCCCACACTATCTCCCAGAACACATGCTAATTTCTTTGATTGAGCACGAGCTCCGGCTGATGCTCCAGGGTCCCCCAGATGCAGATGAAGTCCCAGGTCTCCTGGAGCCCCCACTGGCCCCCTCGATGGTACAGCCTTCTCCACCTTCTCCCCTCCGGTTCCTCCTCCTCTTCTTCCTCCTCCTCCTGCGCCAGGGCCCCTCTCCTCTGGGGGCTTGGGCTCCCAGGTCTGTTTGCGTGTCTGCGGGGTGGGAGGTGGATGGGTGGGTTTTTGGTTGCTGTTTGGTCCTGCCTCCCTCCCCCTTCCACCCCACCTGCTGGCTGGGCAGCCAGTTCCCCGGTTCCCCCTGGGTGCCCCTGTGCTGCTGGTCCCCCTCCCCCTTCGTTCCCCTTACCCATTTCCAGGGTGCCTCCTCCCCTGGCCTGGTCAATGTCCCCGGGGAGGCCTGTCACAGCTGCTGCTGCTGCTGCTGCTGCTGCCCCTCCACCTCCTGCATGTGCAGCATGACCACCTCCTCCTCTGCCTGCACCTCTGCCTCCTCCTCCTCCTCTCTTGCCCTCTTACCCTCCGTTCTCCTCTCCCTTCCGCCTCTCTCCATCCCGCCATGTCCTGCTGCTGCTGTGTGCCCTTTAAATCTCCTTCCATGGCCTGTGTTGTTGCTAGTTGCCTGGCAGCGATGTTGTGTGCTTTGTCCCCAGCTGGGAATCATTTTGTTTGATTCCAGCTGGTGATTGCCGTCCAGACGTTCCTTTTTTTTTGTTTCTCGCTGGGAATCTCTTTGACCACGCTTTTGGAGATGGTCCAGGCCGGAGGTCCGGAAGCATGGTTGATTTTGACCCCATGTGGGTATTGACTGTGATGAACATCTGACAGCTGCTGAACAGATGTTCAGGGCATTTTGGACCTGCCACGGGATTGACTGTGGTTCACTGTGGTTGACTGTGATCTCGTAACATCTGAAAATACCCAAGGGCATAGCCATTGTGGAACAAAGAGGTGCAATTGAGTCTGGGCCCTGGACTCTAAGACGTTCCTTTGAAAGTGACCTGAGTGCTAGCCTATTAGGAGATTTTCAGAGAGGAAGGGAATGAGGCCAGCACATTATATACAGCCATTCTTAAAAGGTTTTTCCTGGCAGGGTTGCTGTCACCCTAGGGGAGGGAACGGGAAACGGAAAGGGAAAGACCCACTGAGATCTGGGGTGGCACGGTTTATCTGCCCCCACTCTGGACACCTCACCCCCTTGCCCTTGGGCGGGGGGCCATAACTGGGATATCAGATTCACCCCACCATAGACTTGCTATGCCAGTGCCCTGGAGGTTCACCATAGCCCAAGCCTGAGCAGTTTTCAGAGGCAATAAAAGACCTATTTATCTGGCCAGGCATTGAGCAAGTAGGGATAGGATCCAGGGAATATTTTTTTTAAATGAAACTTTATATTTTTACAGTATATATATTTTAAAGGATTTGTTCCATTTTGTATGTTGTCACTTACTCTGAACCTTTGGGAAATGAGCAGGTTAGTCTCAGTAAATAGCATATATTATTTAATTAGATGGATGAACTTTAATTAATAAGGAGTTGAATGTTGGACTAACTGCACAAATACCAAATATTAAACTAATAAAACTCAAGCTGTGACTTCAATAAAAAGCAAACAAGTCAAGATCACTAAAGTTCATGTTTATTTGAATATTTCAACTCAGTAAAATTGAATTTGGAAGTTCCTTAATGGAGATAAATCTTAAAATCTAATTTGCAGATTGAGAAGCCCGATTTGTTTCAGACCTAATCTGTCATGCAAATAACATTGCTTTTATATTACCTAGAATCATAGAACTGTAGAGTTGACCTTCAGGGGTCACCTAGGCCAACTTCCTGCCCCGTAACAGGATGCCCTCTACCACATGGCAAGCAAGGTCCCCAGTTGGACAGGATGGGTACACTGTTTGGGATGGCTGCTTGTACTGCCACTCACAGTAAACCCAGCCAAGCCTCATGTGGCTCCTACTTCCTGCTGATCTTGGTGGGGTCGGGGGTGAGGAACCAGAAGAAAAACTCCTACACGCTAGAACTGAAATGAGTACCTACAAAAACAGCTATAACCGTTGAATTTCCAGTACCCAAATCAAACCCAATATTTTGCGTACATTTCAGTATGTGAACTGGCTTTCAATCAGGTACCCAATATACCAATGTCTGGTATACTAAAGTCCAAATTTTGTCTCGATTTTGTCCTGATCTCATCCCAAATTTTAGGATTTTTCAGGAAAATTTTCTATTGTAGTATAACTGTTTTTGGTAACTATTTTGGTATTTCAAGTGCTCAATTGGTTTTCAGGTACTGATTCAGATACTTGAAATTGTACCCCAAAACATGGGTGTTATGCATGGGTACCAAATCAAGTATCCATTTCAGCTCTACTCCACACCTGCATTGCAAGCTCCAGACTGGGCTGGCAGGTGCAGAGCTCCTGTTACTCACCATGAAACAGAAGTAGCCCCGCCTGCACTAGAAGCCCTGTCTGAGACTTTCAGTGTTAACAAGCTTGGGGCTACCATTCTCTGCCACCCAGAAGACCCTTTCCACTTCCCCCCCCCCCTTTCTTCCCTGAATGGAAGCCCTGGAATCAGTTTGGCAATGTAATGGGGGGTACACTTGAAGTGCTTTGCTCAGGGCAGCAAAATACCTCAAGTCACCTCTGACCAGTTGGCATGAATATCAATTAATATTTCACTCTTGTGAATGACTCCAGTTAGTGTTAAATCAAAGTTCCATCTATGGGGTGATAGAAATAGAGAAGGGTCTTGCCATACCCACTGCCATAAAAAGAGGAAAACAGAAGAAATAAGGTTATCAGGTCAATTTTAGAATGCCAAGGACAGATATAAGAGATAAGCTGATTTGATATGCTATATTGATCAAGCAATGGGTGGATATTTTCCACGTTTCCACATGCCTTAACCCCTGAACTCCAAGGCTTGAGTTAAACTAGTCACCACAAAATTACAGAAGAGGTTTACTTGTTGCCAGGATTGCTGTGATGATCTACATTTGACTACAGTGTGTGCTTTTCTATGTATAGGAGAACTGGAGAAAGAGACAGAATAGAGATGTAGAAAGACCTAAAACAAAGGCCTTGGTTGGAAGAAGTTTACATCCATTAATTCGGACACAAACAAGAGACCTATTAGGTAATAATCTGGGAGCCAAGGTGAAATTACCTTTCACTTTCTTAGAGTTTTATCTTTCACCAGTTTCATTATTTAGGTTGTTAATTGATGCATCTCCTTATCACCTGCAGAATCTGATTTAGAAGTGAAGGGCAGTAGTTCTCTGCTGGTACAGGAGGAGTCAGAAGGGAACTGTCTAGGGGGATGTGAAGACATCTTTTGGCTGCTTGCCTGCAAATAAGAAGAGGGCAGCTCCTGTGCCTGTGGAAAGCACTGCCAGTACTAGCTTGCACACAATGTCTGGGCTGCCCCCCTGCAGCAGTGCCAGGCTGTTTTTCCTGAGTGCCAAATTCATGCAATTAGATTGGAGGGAAGCTGTCACTTTGAGCCACAGATAGAGGAAAGAATAATAGGATTTTTTAACATTGTTCATTAGTGCCAGGTGGGTAAATATTTTTATTTTCTACAAAGGCATTCCCAAAGGGCAGACGAGCCAGCTGTGCACAGCGGGGTGCGACCAGACGCAACAGAGAGAAAAGAAAGAAAGGAAGAAAAAGCATATAGAGGAGAGCTGGTTTTTCCCCCTTCTGGATTTGATTACCTTTGGCATTTCTTTTCTAAATATCCTGACCTATCTGACATCTCCTTCTGTGACTGGACTTCCTAAAAAGAGCATGCGATCTAACTGTGCACAGAAGGGGGCTTGTGTAGCATTGAAAAATAAAATCAACACTAAAGAGTGCCACAAAGGTCAGGGAATGAATCTGAGTGGCACATATATGTTATCTGGAAAGAAATTTCTGGATGAAATGGCAGGAAGGAAGCAAAGAGCCTCCCATTGTGTGGTTTGTGTATGGGCTGTCACGAATCATAACCCTTGTACTCAGGGATTACTTACAAGTCATTCTCTTTCCTATGTTCAAATTTGCTAGCAAGCTATGGTTTCATTTCCTGCCTGTATCCTGCAAATACACACATACACCGGTGTCTGGCTATCAACATAGTGAACCAGCCACACCAAGGCTGGCTACAAAGAAGGGTTGGATGGAAAAATATTGCAACCTTTAAAAAGGCAGTAGCAAATGTCTTGCTCCAACCAGTGCAATTGCCAGACTCTAATGAAAACACCATAAAAGGTGAAATATTTCTCTGTCCCTATCTCCATTGGAAAGTGAAGCTGAATTAGAAGTAAACAGAAATCGGGGGGGGGGGCACCCTGTTACAGAGTTCAAGAAATTCTCATTTCAAGGACTGCCTCCTCCATCCAGAGTCAGCTGATGTCTGGTTTCCCATCAGGATACACAGAAGTGATCTCTGCTAGGGGCAACATTTCATGACAGTGCCCATGGATGAGTTAAAACTTTGTACTGGTCACGAGCCACTATAGACAAACAATGAAGAAACAAGTAAAAGCAGCAGCATCTATGGGCGGGTATACTGTTTATTCCTTTAATACAGGCCTGGTAGCATTAATCTAGGAAAAGTGACGCACACTCAATTATGTGAGCATTTTACTCAGCCTCAGCCATTTGCTGTCACTGAATGACCCGTTGTAAAATAATTTGTGGCTTGTTACTTCTACTACATTTCCTTCCCTTGGCATGCTGTCCTGAGTATGTATGAGGCTGTCAGTTTTGACATCTCAACTTTGTGTTAACAGAGGAAGGTCAGTGGACCTGCTTTTGTTGCAGACACATAGATGTAGGAATAACTAAACCAACCATTCCTGATTCTCCCTGCTTTAGTGAACTGCCACCACATCAAGCATAATGGCAGAAGTGGAAAATTCTTTAAGTGGTATTGTTGGAGCCTACTGTTGTCCATCACTCAATAGTAGGGATGCATTAAAATGATCCATTTTTGCACGAGAAACTTTCCATTTTAGCCATGTCACGGCTCACAGATTTTCATTGGTTGGAAAGTAGCTGAAGTTGCATCAGCAATGTGGATATTGGAATGTTGCACTGGTTTCCGATCACTGTTCAAGTAGTTTTGCAATTCAAGATTTTAAAAAGTAAGATTTTTTTATAGAAAATGAGTCGTCTTTCCATTTAGACTAAAAATTCCACTAAAAATTTCAAATTTTTCAGGCAAAAAGAAAAAACACAAAACCAAATTTAAAGGCATATTCAACAGGTTCCCAAAGCCTTTCAAATGTCCATGCAGCTACTTTGTACACCTGGACAGGAGTAACCATTTGCCTGTGGTGCCATCCATTGATTCATCTCTAATAATAATAATAATAATAATAATAATAATAATAAAGTCAGCTTTTGTATAAGGAAACCTTGTCCCCATTTTTTGGTGGAAATTAGCTAATCCTTGCTAATCACAAATAAGTTATTCTATTATATTGTTTTCTAGTCACACAGCCCACTGTTCTAGCCACTAACTCGAGGACAATTCTGTATATCCTATTAAAAGCAACCCATGATGGCTGAGTTTATTCCATAAAGGATGTAAACAAATGAGATGTTGCCCCACATTTGCCCCAATTAACCCTAGATTCATCTGCTCATCTGTCAGGTGGCCACCAGATGTTCACACCAGGGTCACTATTATTTATTTAGATTTATATCCTGCCTTATCCCCTGAAGTTCAGGGATGCTCACAATAAATACGTAAGTAAAAATACATGTAGAAATACAAAATACACAATAAAAACCCCATAAAAACTAAAAACAACCCCCTCTCCCTCCCAAATCTATCCCTGCCCATTAAATATCCAGGGAATACACAGGGCAGGCGAATACAGAGAAAGGCAGGGAAACGTGCCCCTGCCAGTCTGCCAGTTTAGTCCCTTAAAGATGCTGTTAACACCGCAGGTCAAGGATCACTCACACTGGCAGCTCATAGCACAAAGTTCCAATGGGGTCCCAGCACCTGTGGGGTAGGGGTGGGGAACCCCGCTCCTTCCATAGATCATTCACACCGGCAGTCCATAGCACAATAAATATCTAGCGGGGTCCTGGCAGCAAAGAGGGTGGAGGTTGGAAAACCCACTTTCTCTACATACAATCCCTATTTTATTTTATTTTATTTTATTTTATTTTATTTTATACAAAATTTGTATCCCTCCCCTTCTGCCATGCAGCTCAAGGTGGCGGGCTTACATCACAATAACTAAAACAACAAATAAAATAAGCAATAATATTATCAATTCAATAAATATACAAAAACCAATATAAAACAGATAAAACTAACAATTCCAAGGAGTCCCAAGAGACATATTTCCAAACACCCCCACCCTAACCCAGTCCCCCACCCCTACCTGTCTCTCTCGCCAAATGCCTGGAGGAACAGCCACGTCTTACAGTACTTTATAAAGGAGATGAGGGTCGGGGCCATCTAGGCCTCCACTGGGAGGGCATTCCAAAGTCGCAGTGCCTTCACTGAGAAGGGCCTTTATTTTTTATTTAAAATTTATTATTACTTAGCCATAGGCAGAAGAGTAGCCTCCACATCAAATTTCCATTACCAATATAGAGACATTCAAATTGCTAAAACTACTATAGCTACTGGGTTTTCTTGTATTTAGTACCCAAAATTAAAATCGGTAATTTGCTGGGTCCTTCCGGTTTCCTTTTTAAAATATTGGTACAATTAATTATGCTCTGTGTCCAGGCCTTGGGGATTCTTCCGGTCTCATTAATAGTTGTAAATAGAGCTGCCAAAACCCTACTCCACCATTCGGCATTATTCTTAAGTCATTCGGCAGGTATAAAATCTATTCCTGGTTCTTTTTTTGGTTTTGAATGGGCAATCAAAAGGCTAACCTCAGCTGGAGAAACTGGCTCCCACTGTGCCAGTGTTTCAATAGGACATACTACTGGGTTTCTTACACTTAAGGTCGGTCCTGAAAATATAATAATAATAATTAATAATAATAATAATGTTTTATTGCTAACCAATTAGGTTTTTGCAAATACACATACATATACGCACACACAGTAAACATAAAATCCCATACCACGGCTGCAGTAAACTGATAAAACACTTATATCACGGGGAAAAAAGGGGGCCCTTCAAATGGCAACCCAACTTAAGGCACCTAAGAGGGATCATCATCACCACTATTCTTCCATAGAGTCCTCAGGGTATTAACAATAACTAAAAATTGCATCACCTTTCTTGTAATTTCAGGTACATGATCCTCTAAAAGCATAACAATATAAAATTCATTTGGTCTACCCAAGAAAGGAGTTATAAGAGGGATTATATGTTTACTGCGCTCACGTTCAAAAATAGGGCAGTCCAATAGAATATGGTCCATAGAATCTATAGAATTTCACCCACAGAAGCACAGACGGTCCGCCAGGGGGGTGCCACCGTATCTTTCATCCACTGTGGCCGAAGGGAAAGCATTTGTCCGAGTCAGGAATAAAAGTCTTTTGCTCCACTTGGGTATATTTTTAATCAGATAGGGCATCGGAGAGCTACTTCTCTTAGCAATCTGCGAATAATGTCCAAGGGCATGGCAGTACCCAACCAGGGACTGCATCTCTTGTAAGGTTGGATCATTCAATCTATTTCTTAGTAAACTCTTAGCACCCTTATACACAATCGGGACAAGAATTTCTGGGCTAAATTCCAAATGTCTTATTTTACTGGTCACCGCAGTCACCCATTGGTTCTAAGGTTCCTCTCTTAATATCAGCTGCAATAAAGGGGCAGCTCTTTGGTAAAACAGGTGAAGTCAGTAATTTATTGCTCCTTGCCAAACTTGCTGGCAAACAGGAGGGAGGCCGCATTCCAAGGAGAGGGACACCACGTTCATTCCCCGAGGGGCCATCAACACTGCTCTAAGAAACCCATTCTGGAGCCTCTCTAGGCTTTTTATCTTATTTAGGGCCCATAAGTGTGCTCTGAAGAGGATTTGAGGAATCAATTTAAGGGCAAAGATTTTGATTGCTGGCCGGATCAAGTGGGAACCCTTTACTTTAAAAAAGGTTATCAAGGCCCTAACAGATTGTCTTGCCCTTCCCAGAACTGCTTGGCACTTCATTTTCCAAGCACCATTAGATTGAAAGAGGAGACCTAAATACTTAAAGACCCTCACCTGTTCAATCTCCTGACCATCCACCCTACATTTATGCCTAGCCTTCCCTCGAGTGAAAACCACCACCTTAGTTATTATTAATTATTATTATTATTATTATTAACAAACATTTATATAGTGCCAGCAGTGTACCTGGCACTTTACAAAGTAATAAAATAGACACGATCCCTGCCCCTAGGGCTTACAATCTGAAAGAGTCTTTCCATAATTAATTGTAAGCAAGTTATTCTGCCAATAATAACAAAATATGGCTAACAGCCGTCTCAGACCAACTTGTGAACGGGCCAGGAAAACGGCATTGTCGGCATACATAAGGCAGGGAATAGCCGGGCAACATGAGACACCACCATCAATAGGTCAGCACACACATTATTGATGTAATTATTGAAGAGGGTTGGTGCAAGTATAAATCCCTGCTTTACAACTCGGTCTGTTGAAATCGAAGCCGATAGGGCACCCTGATGAATCAGCCTAACCCTCATGGAGGTGTTCCTATGCAAGCTGTAAATCAAATATAATAGTCTACCCTCCAATTTCAGTGCTGCTAATTTGGTCCAGAATCTCTCTCTGGCAATTGAATCAAATGCAGCCCTCAAATCAATGAAGGCTGCATAAAGTGTGTTAGGAGCCCTTCCATATTTATAGACGAGGTGAGCAAGTAAAAAACAGTGGTCGTTGGTAGATCTAGCCTCCCTGAATCCTATCTGTGCCTCATTTATATAATGGCTTGCAATTTCAGCCAGTCCCTTAACTTCAGGGACAGATATCTGGCATATAACTTGCCCACAACACTTAATAGACTTATAGGTCTGTAATTACTAGGATCAGACCTACATCTTTTTTTATAGATCGGGACCACTGTTGCTTGTACCCAGTCCTCTGGGATTCTACCTGAGGCATTAACTTTAGTGAACAGGGCAGTCAATACTGGTTCTCACCACTCAGCTGCGGATTTCAAAAAATCTGTAGGTATAAAGTCTGGCTACGGGACTTTACCCACTTTTAAACCCATTATTAGTTCCTTTACCAGATCCGGAGAGACCGTTTCCCATTCTAATGGAGTTGATCCACAATCAGGGCCATCAAAAGACAGTTAACAGCTCCAAAGAGATCTGCAAAGTAGAGTTCCCACAGCTCAGCTTTAATAGGAAGGGTTTCGGTAGCTACTCTCTCTCTGCCCACTCCCCTAACCAGCTTCCAAAATTTAGCAGAGTTGGTATCCCTAGCTGCCTTATCTAGTGCCTCCCAAGCTTCCCGGTTAAATCTCTCTCTCTTCCATTTCAGGAGATTCCTATAATGCCTCCTTTTATCCATAGCCTCCTGTAAATGCTTATTTTGGGATGTGAGCTTAAACTTATGATAGAGGCCTCTAAGGGACCTCCTTTCCTTCTGAAATTCCCTATCAAACCACTGATGGGAAGTGCCCCCCATTTGCCGGACACAATCCCCCCCCCATCGATTAACTGGGGGACCAGCCAAGTGATCAAACCCAGGTAAGAAACGAGTGCTTCCTCAGATGACTCTCCCTCCGCCAGCCTTGAGAAGAAAGCCATGCCTATACGAGAATTGAAATCAGCCTCCAAAACAACTGCCAAGCTTTCTTCCCAGCACTTCCGTACCAAACCCCTTCTGATAGGACTATCAGAAGGGGAGGCGGAGGGCGAGACATGGGACAACAACTCCTCCAAGGAGAGTATCAAAGGAAAGTGATCACTCCCCACTTGATCGCCTAGAAGAGATCAACTACCGAGATCAACTACCGATATCAGCCCTGCCGAAATCAGGATATAATCAATCGTTTTACATCCCCCGGTTCCCAGATAGGTATACGCCCTGGGGTAGTCACTCCAAAAGCAGCCATTGAGCATATATGAATCCAGCCAACAAAGTAATCTATTAATCAACACTCCATTTCTATTGGTGCCCATATCTTTTGAATATCTATCCATAAGTGCAGAAGGATCATAATTTGTCCAAGCAGCTCCGGATTGTGTCAGACTGGTGTCCGACCATCTTAACCGGCCATTAAAGTCCCCTGCTAACAATACCTGAGCCTGTGGATAGAGATTTTGCAATTTCTCCAGGGCACTCTCCAAGTCTAACCAAATCTGTTCCTCAAAATATATAGAGTTATAATACTATAATAAGTTTCCCACTGTGCTGACGAAATTTGAATTTCTTTTTCGGGTGCCCTTACAGCCCAAGCCGATTTTATTAGATTCCAAAATTTAAAGGAATTCCCTTCCTGTGCCGCAGTTTCGAGATCTGCCCAATAAGCAACTTGGAACTTATGTTTCTTTGCCCTGAGAAGCATCTTATATTCTCTTCTAGCAGACCAAAATCTTCCATTTAGAGAGATGTTAAATATATCCCTCTTCATTTTACGAGCTAAATGATTCAGGGACTGTTTAGCCAGAGCACATGATCTGTCATACCAGCCCTTGTACTTTCGCCACGCCTGAACACATCCTGTCGAGACCATTAAATGTGAATACAGGGGTGATATGAGGTCCCCATAGCTCTAGAAGAACATTCCATGATCAATTGAATAGTTTTCCATAATATTTTGTAATAATTGTGGTGTCAGGAAGACCTCCATAGCATTCTGAATCTGCTGCGTCCACCTAACTCCCCTAGTCTGTACCCCTACTCTGGTTGGCTCTATTAACTCCTCTTCCATTTCCGCTTGAATATCCTTTCCTTGATCTGGAGTCAGGTCAATCCAAGTAAGTAAAGGGAAATGATATGACTCTGGGGCTTGTAGTACCATAAAATCCATGACACACAGGAATAACAATTCTGACGCCATCATGTAATCTATGGTGCTCCTACCAAGATGGGACACATAGGTGAAATCACCTGTCCGATCTCCAGGAAATGATCCTTTAGAAGTAAGAGGTTGGATGCCTCAACAAAGTTTTTAAGAAACAGACCAGCTCTATTTGTGACTAGGTCTCAAGATATTCTCCTCCGCATAAACACTGCAGGTATCTGCTTATCAAGTAGTATCCCTCCTTCAACAAAAGAAGGGACCCCCCACCGAGCATTAAAATCTCCTGCAATCAGTAACCCCACTTCTGGGTACATGTCCCTTATTTCCACAACAGTACATTCTAGCTGACTCCAGACTTCCTCCTTATAATGAGAGGAATTTGATGGGGGAATGTATACATTTATTATTATTATTAATATTAATATTAATATTAATATTATTATTAATATTAATATTAATATTAATATTAATATTAATATTAATATTAATATTAATATTAATA
>QEPC01004199.1:160143-225715 GCA_003113815.1 Sphenodon punctatus | reverse complement strand
GGGACTGTTCTTGAATGGTTCCATTCATTCCTCTCAGGGAGAAGCCAGCGGGTGGTACTGGGGGATGAGACATCTTGCCCCCGCACTTTATCATGCGGCGTTCCGCAGGGTTCCATTCTGTCTCCATTATTATTTAATGTATATTTAATGTATTATTTAATGCAGCCCTTGGGGGAGGTCATGAGAGGGTTCAGGGTGCGATGTCACCAATATGCTGACAATACTCAGCTGTACTTCTCCTTTTCAACAGACCCATACCCTGCCGTCTCGTTGCTATCCCAGTGTTTGGAGGCCATGGCGGAAAGGATGTGACAGAGCAAAATGAAGCTCAACCCCAATAAGTTGGAGGTGATGTTGGTGGGGAGAGCGAGGGAGGTAGTGACACCCCTGATTGGGGGCGTTGGCCCTCCTATAGCTCAGCAGGTCTGGAGTCTGGAGGTGATATTGGATACGGATCTCCGCCCGGAATGGCAGGTGGAGGCAGTCATGAAGGCTACCTTCCGTCAGTTGCATCTGGTGTGGAGGCTGCGTCTGTACATCTCTGGCCCAGATCTGGCCTCCCTCATCTATGCCTTCGTCACCTCGAGGCTGGACTACTGAAATGCGCTCTACGTGGGGCTTCCCTTGTTCCTGGTTTGAAGGCTGCAGATAGTGCAGAATGCGGCGGCCCACCGCCTTTCGGGGACGGGTCGTCGGGAGCACGTAACAGCTGTGCACTGGTTGTCAATAGCGTGCCGAGCCAGGTTCAAGGTTTTGGTGTTGATCTACAAGGCCCTTCATGGTCTGGGCCCCACGTACCTCAGGGACTGCCTTGCCCTCCGCACCCCAGAGCAGCTCCTTCGGTCTGCCAAGGGTGCCTTCTTGGAGGTCCCCCGCTTTAAGCGGGGGGCCACGATGGAGAGGGCATTCTTGGTGGCCATGTCGTGCCTTTGGAACTCCCTCCTGGGGGAAGCTCACCTGGCCCCAAGCCTTTTGACATTCCGGCAAAGTTGTAAAACCTGACTGTTCGCCCAGGCCTTTGGGGAGGGGGCGGGGAGGGGGGGTTAGAGGGTTTTATCTCCCATACCCTATTTATTGTTTTTTTGAGTTCCTGGGCCCTGTTTTTATATTTTGTATTGCATTTTGATATGTTTTAATTGTTTTTAGATATATTTTACATGTGATTGTTTTTATTGTTGTAAGCTGCCCTCAGCTGTTTTAGGAGGGGCGGGGTAAATAAATAAATAAATAAATAATAAAAATAAATAAAACTTAGAAAATCTAGAAAGGTAGGATCTTCCTCTTTATTCCTCCATCCCACTATATTCCATGATAAAATTGATAGATCTTGACTAGAAAGTATGCGTCATTTATGAACAGAGTCAGGGGACCTAGTTACACCTTCCACACTATTACTGTTTGGTTGTGATTCCAAGTTGCACCCTGCACCCAATTCTGAGAAGTGAGTCAGTGCTCTCATATTTCCTTCCCTAGACTTAGTCAGTGGGGCAGGGCTTTGATGACACATTGGCTCTTGTGAGGGTGCCAAACCAAAGCGTTTGGAGGACATTTTTTTCATACCCTTTTCTGCTCTATTTGTTCCTATTTGTTTTGTATCTGCTTCTACCTCCCTACATATTTCCAAAGCAGGGTTGGTCTTTACCAACCTGGACTGGACAAACCCCAGTCTTTAGATAATCTGGCTTTGTCCTGCTACTGCCAGGGTCTGGAATACCGACACCCAGTGAGATTCCTGGTTACCAAATTCCTCCGTATCAGGCCTATACTAAAAGGTGCATGCCATTCCAGCCCACCCACCATAAAGGGGATCAAAGTGTCAATCCACTGTTCAACATTTGAGAGATTCCTCACATCCTTATCCACCATCTGCACCTCCGTGCCGTGACCAATAGCGGTGGGGGAGGGCCCCTCACGACAGTCGGCTCGATTGGCGGTACAATCAAATGATTACACAAATCGAGCTGCTTGTCTAATAGAGGAGTCTCCACAGCTTCTGTTTCCATCTCTTCCACTAGCACTGGGGGAATACTGTGGAGATCCCTGTCATGTTCAATAGGAGGGGGTGTTTGATGTTACCTGCTGGTTACTAGTCCCCATAGTATTAGACCCCTGTTGTAAGCATTTCTTTCCCACCGGGTCATGGCCCCCTGGCAAAAAGACATTCTGTTTTGTAGGAATCCCAGAAACCACAATCCTTCAGGATTGTAGGAAATCTTTAGCAGCCAAAATCTTTTCAGCTGGAACTATGCTTAGAAAATGTATGACCAGCCTCAGGGCCTGATCTGTGGGTGGTAAAAAATAAAATCTTTCTATTTCTGACATGTGTAGTCTGAAATGAAGTAGGGTGACCAGGTGCTTCCTGATTAAAAAAACCTTATAATACCACCTAGGTATTATGCCATTTGTCAAAGGGAAAATCTTTAACAATACAGACCTAGGGTCACTAGACAGAGTGTGGGTCAAAAGGGGTTGTACAGATGCTTGTACTGATTTGTGGCTCCATACTTTCAGTCAGTTTCCTAATAGTACATCCATTATTTCCTGCATTGATCAATTTAGGAGGAGTCAAGGCAAATAAATGGGTCACTATAGTTTTGGTATCCCTAACGACATCCTGCAAGCATGATTGAATACCATCAACAACCTCCTTCATATCTGCCATAACTTTAAACAAAGTATCAATCAGTCTGCTAATAAGAACACATTGATCCCCCAACAGTTTAATAGTTTTTGGGGTACTATGCAGATCATAAAAAGAGGAATCCATTTGCCCCTTATCCTCTCCTACCTCGGATTGGTGCAAACTAGAAAGATTTGTGATTTCATCTAAAACAGCAAATCTATTGCTGGTAGAGATCTCAAGCAATGGGCTACTGCTTTTGGGGGCTTCTCTGAAGCCCAAATCGTAACATTTTAATTGCCTTAGAGTAGGTACCTCCAGATCTGAGGAAGTAGTTGGCTGACACACTCTTTTCCTAACAGGCATTTCAGGTTAGAGGGTAATAACCCAATAGCCTGCGAAGTTGTTACTATAGGCCCACAGCACTTGTTTGTGTCTAAGTAACAAGTTAACAAGTTACAGTCTACGGTGCCAAAAGCAAATGCTGAACAGGTTGTAAGACACAAATTAACCTTTCACTAGAGGCAGCGGTCTCTAGACCAGATCTTCAACCTTCTCAGTCCATCACTGATCAATCAGCAGCTTTTAATATGTAATCAGAAACCACCAGTATGTTAACAAGTCAAAAAGTCAATCGTGGGTGGCACGTTCTTGTCCGTTTGTAACAGGGTCTCCAGCCTCTTCTGGCCCCATGCCTAAGGCTGCACGCACAAGGGCGCACCCTTTCACGCACAACCCTTAGGCGCGCCACCCAGCAACGCATGTCCACAGCACGAACACGCATCGCAGTCCACCTTTAAACCCCTGGTGGGGTGATGGTCAGCAGCTTAGCAGCAATCAGCTCTCCTCCAGGCTGTGCTCCAACCACAGGTGCCAGACAACAGGTAAAACAGCACTGCACACTCCTCGGCAAGGGAAAGCCCCTCCGCTGTTTGTTCAGAGTGGGCATCAAGCCGTCTAAATCAGAAGCACACACACTCAGGCAGCTACCTCTTAGGTACCTGTTCAGCTCTCCCCTCTCAAGTGTGAGCCCACCAACGGCCTTCATAGGTCATCACAAACACCTTGAATTGGGCCCGGAAGACTATAGGCAGCCAGTGCAGAGAGTGAAGCACTGGCGTAATGTGCTCCCAGTGACCCATCCCCATAAGGAGATGGGTTGCTGCATTCTGTACCAACTGCAGTCTCTGAGCAGTCACCATGGGTAGCCCCATGTAGAATGCATTACAATAATCCACTCTTGAGGTGATGAAAGAATGGATGAGAGTGACCAGATCTGAGCCCAAGACATATGACCAAAGTTGCCGCACCAGGTGTAACTGGAGGAAGGTGCTCCCCGCCACAGCCCCAACTTGAGTATCCAGGAAGAGCCACAAATCAAGAAGCACCCCCAGGTTAGGAACCAGGGGAACCAGTGGAAGATGAACCGCATCAATGATGGGGGATGCCACTCCCACCACCGTACCCATTAACATCACCTCCATCTTGTCAGCATTCAATTTCAGTTGGCTTGTCCTCATTCAGTTCCCCACAGCCACCAGACACTGGATAAGCACCAAGATTGCGAGGCCTGGGTCAGATGAAAAGGAGAGTTAGAGTTGGGTGTCATCAGCATACTGCATACTGATGACACCAAACATCAAACTGTCTCACGACCTCGTTGAGCGGCTGCATATAAACGTTGAACAGGAGAGGGGACAGAATGAAACCCTGCAGGACTCCACATGAAAGGTCTTGGGAAGATGAAGAATACTCACTGGGCACCACTTGTTGGGTTCTCCCTAGGGACGTGCAAACGTGGTTCGGCCTTTTGGTGTTCGGCCCAAACTCAGCCCATTCGGACGGCCGAACCGAACGGCCGAACCAAACACCAAAGCCCCTGAACAGTTCAGCCGCATTTGGATGAGTTCGGTAGCGTTCGGTCAGAAAAAACAGGACTGGTAGGCCTGGGGGGTGGGGGGGGCGGAAGCTGAGGAGTAGACTTTCTGGTGTCAAGGGTGAAGAGGTTTGGACTAGCAGCCAGCCTGCCCAATTACCATCCCTCTTTTCCTCAGACCATGTCAGTGGGGTCAAGGAAGAAGGGGAGACAGGGAAAAGGAACCCAGGAGGGGCATAGAAGCATGACCGGTGGCTCTCACACTGTGGAGTCGAAGGTAGAAGGACAACCCCGGAAGGGAAGGGGGAGTCACCCAGGCTCGAAGGCCCTCTCTCAGCACTCTCACTCTCTGGGAATGGAGGGGGATGGGTACACTCTCATG
The DNA here is from genome assembly GCA_003113815.1 of Sphenodon punctatus. Taxonomy (NCBI): domain Eukaryota; kingdom Metazoa; phylum Chordata; class Lepidosauria; order Sphenodontia; family Sphenodontidae; genus Sphenodon; species Sphenodon punctatus. The sequence continues at coordinate 220,837 of QEPC01004199.1, read as the reverse complement.
CCACAAACACAATGGAAATTCAGACACACTAGCGTTCAATTAGAGCCACAGGGGGAATAAGGTAAGGGACCAAGGAGCATGAGAAAAACCCAAGAAAGGGAGCACAATCAAGTCTTGGCTCAAGGGTACTTAGCTGTCAGGCAGGGGACCAGTCTTTCTCCAGGCATACGCTCTGTTCACCGGCACAGAGCTCTCTGCAAGGACGGCAGATAAGGGACAAGTCCCGCCGCCTACATGCGCCCAGAGGCGCTCCGAGTGACGCGGGGGAGGGCGCTGTGTCGCAGGAGGGTCCAGCTGTTGGTGCTGTGTCGGGGGCTGCTGGTGGCACAGGTGGCGGCGGCAGTGCCGTGCTGTGCATTGCTTCATCCTCCGGAGGATTGGGGGCGGGGTCTCCAGCCGGATGCAGCTGTTGGGCCGAGAAGCGGCCGCGGTGGCTGACAGTACCCCCCCTCAAGCCCTCCCCTCTCTGGTGGCCCGCTGGGCCTGGTTTCTCCAGATGCCGATGATGAAAAAGTCGGAGGAGCCGGGGAGCGGATATATGTGTGGCGGGTTCCCATTAACGTTTCTCAGGGCCAAATCCCCGCCAGTCAATAAGATAATGGAGGTTTCCACAATGTAATTTTGAATCCAGAATAGCACGGACTTCGTAAACAGGATCTAGGTCAAGGGAATCGGTCTCAGAGGTACTCACTGAGGTTGTGGGGTGGTCCAGCAGGGTTGCCAACTTGAGCAGGGACACGTGGAACATGGGGTGAATGCAAAGTTGAGGGGGAAGTCGTAGAGTGTATGTAACGTCATTCACCTGCTTTAGAATGGGAAAACGTCCTAAATACCTGTGGTCCAGTTTTGTTGAGCGTCATCAAGAAGGGTAGCGGTGACAATACAGCCACACTAAGTCTCCTGGTTGGAGTTGTGGCGCCGGTCATCGGTGGTGATCGGCATATCACTTGTATTCTTGCCTTGCCTTCTCTAGTGTTGTTTTGGCCAATGCGTGAACTTGTTGCAACTGCTGGGCCAGGGCTCCGGCGGTGGGAACAGTTACTGAAGGCAAATCTGGAGTGGTCATCTGGGGATGGTATCCATAGGTGACATAGAAGGGAGAGTTTCCAAGAGAAGCGTTTGGGGCATTGTTGTAGGCAAATTCTGCCATGGGGAGCCAAGAATACCAGTCGTCTTGTAAACAGTCAATATAACACCTTAGGTAGTGCTCAAGGTTTTGATTGACCCGCTCCACTTGCCCATTTGCTTGGGAGTGATACGCAGTTGTGGGTTTCAGTCATACTCGAAGAGCCTTGAATAACGCAGTCCAGAAATGGGAAACAAACTGTGTTCCCCGATCGCTTATGATCTCCATTGGCCACCCATGTAGTTTCATTATGTGTCGCACGAATAGGAGAGCAGTTCGTTGTGCCATGGGGAGCCCCTTACATGCAACAAAGTGAGCTAACTTCGTAAAATGGTCCACAGTAACAAAAACAGTGTTGTACCCCCTGGAGGGGGGTAGCTCGACTATGAAGTCTAGCCCAATCCTTTGCCGTGGGCCCGTGGACAATGTAACGAGTTGAAGGAGGTCAACGGGGGGGGGGTTTCTCCTGAGGACCTTAGTGTGAGCACAAGTTTGACAGGCTTGAACATACTGCTGTACATCTGCGTATATTGAGGTCCATCAGAATTGACGCTGCAAGAGGGTCAGGGTGTGATCCTTCCCCGGGTGCCCCACCAAGGGGGTGTCATGGTGGGCCCATAGTACCTGTGCCCGACAAGAAGGTGGTACCACAATTTGCCATCCTCTTTTATAGAGACCATCCTGTAGGGAAAATGTGTTACTTCTGAGGGACGAATTTCATGTGCAGAGGCTTGCCGTAGATAATCGAGGGAAGGGAGCGTGGCTGCAAACACCCGGTGTTCAAGGATAGGGCCCTTAGGATGCACATCTCTCTCCTTCCCTTCATGATATCTCGAGAGAGCGTCTGCCAAAAGGTTCATTTTTCCCGGTTGGTATTGAATCGTAAAGGTGAAGCATGCGAAAAAGAGCGCCCAACTGGCGTGTCGAGGGTTGGTGATCTGGGCGGTCTGAAGGAAGGTAAGGTTCTTATGATCCGTAGTTACCGTGATGGGGTATTGTTCTCCTTCGAGGTAGTGCCACCAAGTTTCAAAGGCGGCTTTGATTTCCAGGAGTTCCCAATCCACAACCATGTAATTTCTCTCCGCAGGGGACAACTGCTGAAAATAATACGCGCATGGGAGGCAAATTTTGTCAGTGTTTTGTTGAAGTAACACTGCTCCAATGGCGATACTGGATGCGTCGGCTTCCATGAAGAATGGTTTGTGAAAGTCCAGATGCTGGAGAAGAGGTGCTTACATAAAGGCCCCCTTTAAGAATTGGAAGCTGTACTCTTGTTCTTGGGTCCAGATGTAGGGGTGATTCTTTTTCAGAAGTTGTGTAAGGGAACTGGTGACTTCTCCATAGTGGGGAATATACTGTCAATAGTAATTAATACTACCAAGAAAACGATGTAGCGTCTTAACCATTTTTGGAGAGGGACATTGTTGGATGGCAAGGATCTTCTTTGAGTCCATTTGAATTCCGTCTGGGCTAATGAAGAACCCCAGGAACTCAATGATGAAGAGGTGAAATGCAGATTTCTCTTGTTTACAATAGTTTATGGGTCCTGAGGCACTGGAGGACTTGTCGCATGTGTTTCACATGTTGCACATGGGATGTGGAGTAGATGAGGATATCATCTAAATATGCTATGACAAAGGTGTCTATTATATCTCAAAGGATGTCGTTCATGAGGTGTTGAAATGCGGCAGGAGCATTAGTCAACCCAAATGGCATGACCAGATAATCGAAGTGTCCTCTTCGCAAACTCGCAGCAGCAGGTTGTAGGCTCCCCGGAGGTCTAATTTTGTAAATATCCGAGCACCTTGGAGCCGGTTCAGTAGTTCGGGGATAAGGGGCAGAGGGTACCGATTTTTAATAGTCATGCTGTTGAGGCCCCGATCATCTGTACAGGGCCTTAGGCCTCCATCCTTCTTTGGGACAAAAAAGATAGGGGCTCCTGACAGGGAGGTTGAGTGTCATATGAAGCCATTTTTAAGGGCTTCATCTAGGTATTTGCAAAGTTATGTCAGTTCCGGAGTGGAAAGAGCATAAATGCATCTAAAAGGGAGCTCAGTGCCCGGAATTAAGTCAATGGAACAGTCCTAAGGACGGTGGGGAGGCAACTGGGCCGCATGAGTTTTATTAAAAACCTCTGCAAGGTCCATGTACTCCTGTGGTAGCTGCTTGGAGGCACTGCTAGCGGCTGCTAGGGATGACTGGAGGGGAGCGGGTCGTATGCAATGCTGCATGCAGTAGGAGGACTTGAATTGAAGATGTCGTTGAGCCCAATGAATGTGGGGTTCATGGCACGTGAGCCAGGGGAGTCCAAGGACCACAAGGAAAAGGGGGGTACACACCACATCGAAGTTAAGGATTTCCCAATGAGACCCTATCACACAGGAGAGGGGGGGGGTTTGTTGGGTAACAGGGCCTGACATGAGAGGGGATCCATCAATGATTTGCATGGCTTCAGGGACTGCTTTGAATCAGAATGAGATTTTGGAGGTCCGTGCCAAGATCTCGTCGATAAAATTAGCAGAGGCTCTGGAATCCACCAGTGCCCAAATGACTAATGACCAGTGCGGGGCGATGCTCAGTGTCATAGGCACCCGTAAATGGAGAGGGGCATCGGTAGTAAGGGATGGAATAATCTTTAGGCTCTTGATGTTTCCTGGTTGCCGCCGGGACGAGGGCAAAGCTGGCCAGTCTTTTATGAAATGGCCCGTATTCCCACAATAAAAGCAGGCTCGTGTTCGTCGACGATGGTCCTGCTCTTCTGTAGTAAGTGGTCCTCGGGAAGCACCCAGCTGCATGGGCTCCGCATCTGGCGGGGCTTGTCCAGGCACCTCTGAGCTGGGGAGACGAACGGTACTGGTCTTACCGAAAGGCTCTTGTTGTCCTGTCGCCTCTCTCTGTTGCCCCTCGAGGTGGGCGTCTATCTGAAGGGCCAATGTGGCCACGTTGGCCCAGGTCTCTGGAAGGGCGACATACGCCAGCTGGTCCTTGAGGCCCTTGAGGTCATCTGCTGGAAATGCACTCTAAGGGCATCTTCGGACCATTGTAGCTCCAGGGCAAGTTGTTGGAACTGCATAATATATTCCATGAGGGGCGCGTGCCCTTGGTGAAGGGCTAGGATGGCCGTCTCAGTGTCCCGGAGCTGATGCGGGTGGTCAAACAAAAAGTGAAACTCACGTAGGAACCCCTGGTAATCCGAAAAGAGAGGGCTTTTACTTTTTAGTAGGTTGGTAGCCCAGTCCAGAGCTACCCCGCCCAGGTTTCCAATCACAAAAGCCACCTTCGAGGCATCAGTAGAGTAGGTGCCTGCTTGGGTCGTGTAGGTGAGTTCACAAAGCGCCAAAAATGCCTGGCAGGCCCTATAGTCTCCCTGGAACTTTTCATTGCGAGGACCCTGTGGTTCCCGCGGTACCACAGGGACTGGGGGTGGCGGGGGTGCAGCTCCGGCGGCCTCGTCCGCCTCCACTGCCACAATGGGCGGCCCAGAGGGAGCCAATAAAACAACAGCGGGGGCAGCAGGGGGCTGCTGCTGGGCAACAGCAGCCGCAAGCTCAGTGTGTTGCTCTTGCAATTCCTTTATTTGCATTGCAAGAGTCTGCATGGCATGGACCAACTTTCCTATTTCCTGGGCAATATCAATCCTGAGGAGCCAGTGGTGTGGGGTTGATGTGCCGGTGAATCTGTCAGTGTGGTCAAGGAAGAAGGGGGAAAGGGAATCCTGTGCCCACACACGCCCAACTCAGTCATGAGGCTCTGTATGACTAAATGAGGATCCCGGAAGCCCGTCAGGATAGTATGTGGGCCATTCCGCGTGCTCTCGCACCAGGAACTTAGGCCCCTATCATCATAGGGCACAGAGCAGTTATCAGGAAGGGGTTCCACACAGCACCCCCTTTCACACCACGCTAGGGAGGGAACGCCATGGAGATGGTTAGGGGAAACATGGATAAGGAACCCAGGAGGGGCAGAGAAGCGTGACCCGGAGCTCTCACACTGTGGAGTCGAAGGTAGGAGGACAACCGCAGAGGGGAAGGGGTAGTCACCCGGGCCCGAAGGCAAGCTAAGGGTATTTAGCTGTCAGGCAGGGGGCCAGTCTTTCTCCAGGCATACGCTCTGTTCACTGGCACAGACCTCTCTGCAAGGGCAGCAGATAAGGGACAAGCCCCGCCCCCTACACACGCCCGGAGGTGCTCAGAGAGATGCAGGGGGCATAGCGGGAGGGTCCAGCTGTTGGTGCTGTGTTGGGGGCTGCCAGTGGCACAGGCGTGGCGGCAGCCCCTGCTGCTCAATCCTGCTGCTGCCGTCTGCTGCTGTATGGGAGTTCTTCCCTTGCAAATCCTACCATCCTGGCTCCATGGATGCTACGCACATGCAAATCCTACTGCTCCTGCCTCTGCTGTCTGTGCCACGGATTCTGTGCCTGGTCAATCCAATGTCTGCTGCTGCTGCTGCCAATACCACCTCTGCTGTCTGTGCCATGGGTTCTGTGTCCGGGCAATTCAATGTCCACTGCTGCTGCAAAAGCTACCTCTGCTGTCTGTGCCAAGGGTTCCGTGCCTGGGTAATCCAATGTCTGTTGCTGCTGCCAATGCCGCCACTGCTGTCTGTGCCCAGGGTTCTGTGCCCGGGTAATCCAATGTCTGCTGCTGCTGCTAATTCTGCCTCTGCTGTCTGTGCCATGGGTTCTGCTACTGGGGAATCCAATGTCTGCTCCTGCTGCCAATGCCAGCTCTGCTGTCTGTGCCATGGGTTCTGTGTCCGTTAATTCAATGTCTGCTGCCAATGCCACCTCTTCTGTCTGTGCCAAGGGTGCTGTGCCCCAGCAATCCAATGTCCGCTGCTGTTGCTGCCATACTGCCTCTGCTGTCTGTGCCAAGGGTTCTGTGCCTGGGTAATACAATGTCTGCTCTTGCTGCCAATGCCGCCTCTGCTGTCTGTGCCAAGGGTTCTGTGCCTGGGCAATCCAATATCGGCTGCTGCCACCAATGCTGCCTCTGCTGACTGTACCATGGGTTCTGTGCCCAGACAAGCCAATGTCCACTGCTGCTGCCAACGCCTCCTCTGCCATCTGTGATAAGGGTTCTGTGCCTGGGTAATCCAATGTCTGCTGCTGCTGCCAATGCCATCTCTGCTGTCTGTGCCATTTGTTCTGCTACCGGGAAATCCAATGTCTGCTGCTACTGCCAATGCCTCTTCTGCTGTCTGTGCCAAGGGTTCTGTGCCTGGGTAATCCAATGTCTGCTGCTGCTTCCAATGCCACCTCTGCTATCTGTGTCAAGAGTTCTGTGTCCAGATAATCCAATGTCCGCTGTTGCTGCCAATGCTGCCTCTGCTGTCTGCATCAAGGGTTCTGTGCCTGAGTAGTCCAATGTCTGCTGCTGCTGCTAATGCCACCTTTTCTGTCTGCACCAAGGGTTCTGCTACTGGGGAATCCAATATCTTCTGCTGCTGCTGCCAATGCCACCTCTGCTGTCTGTACCATAGGTTCTGCTGCCGGGGAATCCAATGTCTTCTGCTTCAGCCAATGCCATCTCTGCTGTTTGTGCCATGGGTTCTGTGTCCAGATAATCCAATGTCTGCTGCTGCTGCCAATGCTGCCTCTGCTGTCTGTGCCAAGGGTACTGTGCCCAGGCAATCCAATGTCTGCTGCTACTTCCAATGCCGCCTCTGCTGTCTGTGATATGGGCTCTGTGCCCCGCCAACCCAATGTCCACTTCTGCTGCCTCTGCTGTGCCATGGGTACTGTGCCTCATCAATCCAATGCCTGCTACTAGGTGACCACATCGTTCACCAATGATCAAGGCTTGAACAATTTCCAGAATAGCTTGTTGAGATCCTGAGAGTAAGATGCAAGCCTGCAATGCCCAGCCGAGTGGGGGTGGCACACACCGAGCCCTCCCTGGGCCCCTGCCACTGCTCCACCAATGCCAGCCAGCCTGTAATGCTCGGCTAAGCAGAGGTGCCATCTGCAGTTGGTGTGCTCGGGCAATCCAATGTCTTCCGCTGCTGCTGGTACTGCACATCAGCCATTTGCTCCTCACTTTTGTAGACGGGCATAGCTTGGATGAGTGCGCCAGTGGGGGAAGGGGGTGTCCATGAGATTCACCACTGGGCAAGGCATTCCCAATTTGCAATAGAGCTTCTTGAGCTCATTCGAGTAGGATGCCAGCCTGCAACAGCCAGCCAGGTAGTGGTGCCAGCCACCAAGCCCTGGCCAGGCATCTTCCACTGTGCTACCAATGCCAGACAGCCTGCAATACCTAGCCAAGTAGGGGTACCAGCCACCGAGCCCTGGACAGGCCTCTGCTGCTGCTCCACCAATTCCAGCTAGCCTGAAATGCCTGACCAAGTAGGGATGCTGGCCACTCCAGCCCCAAGACCCACCATCAGGGTTCTTGGTCCATCATTCCATTAACAGCGAGCCATCGTTCCACCGCATCAAGAAACAGCCAGCTTCTCCAGCCCCAGGACCCACCATCAGGGTTCTGGGGCCTACATTTGAGGCAGGGAGGGCTGTCCATCCACGTCATCCAGAAGCTGCCATTCTAGTCCCAGGATCCACTGCCAGGGGTCTTGGCCATAATTCCACTCACAGGGAGCTGTCATTCCATCACGTCAAGAAGCAGCCAGCCACTCCAGCCCCAAGACCCACCCACAAGGTCCTGTGGCAGTGGTGCCTACATCCAGGCAGGGAGGTCTGTCATTCCACTTCATCTAGAAGCTGCCACTCTAGTCCCAAGACCCTCCATGAGGGTTCTGTGGGCGTCATTCTGCTCATGGGGAGCTGTCATTCCACTGCATCAAGAAACAGCTAGCCACTCCAGTCCCAGGTCCCACCATCAGGGTTGTGGGACCTATGTTCCAGGCAGGGAGGGCTGTTGTTCCACTTCATGCAGAAACTTCCAATCCAACCCAGGAACCACCATCAGGGTTCTGGGGCCATCATTCCACTCATGGGGAACTGCCATTCCACTGCATCAAGAAACAGCCAGCCACTCCAGCCCCAGGACTAATCATCAGGGTTCTGGGGCCTACATTCTAGGCAGAGAGGGCTGTCATTCCACTTCATCCAGAAGCTGCCATTGCAGACCCAGAACCCACCATCAGGGTTTTGGGGCTGTCAGTCCCCTCATGGGGAGCTGTCATTCCACCACATCAAGAAACAGCCAGCCACTCCAGCCCAAGGACCCACTGTCAGGGTTTTGGGGCCTATGTTCTTGGAAGGGAGGGCTGTCATTCCACTTCATCCAGAAGCTGCCACTCCAGACCCAGAACCCACCGTCAGGGTTCTGGGGCTGTCATTGCACTCATGGGGAGCCGTCGTTCTACTTCGTCCAGAAGCTACCACTCCAGACCCAGGACCCACCATCAGGGTTCTGTGGCTGTCATTCCCCTCACGGGGAGCTGTCATTCCACTGCAGCAAGAAACAACCAGCCACTCCAGCCCCAGGATTCATCCTCAGGGTACTGGGGCCTACATTCCAGGCAGGGAGGGCTGTCCATCCACATCATTCAGAAGCTGCCACTCTAGTCCCAGGACCCACCATCAGGGTTCTGGGGCTGTCATTCCCCTCACGGGGAGCTGTCATTCCACTGCATCAAGAAACAGCCAGCCACTCCAGCCCCAGGATTCATCCTCAGGGTACTGGGACCTACATTCCAGGCAGGGAGGGCTGTCCATCCACATCATTCAGAAGCTGCCACTCTAGTCCCAGGACCCACCATCAGGGTTCTGGGGCTGTCATTCTGCTCACGGGGAGCCATCATTCCATGTCATCTAGAAGCTTCCAGTCTACTCCCAGGACCCACCATCAGGATTCTGGGGCCTATGTTACAGTCAAGGGGAGCCATCATTCCACTTCATCAAGAAACAGCCACTCCGGCCCCAGGATCCACTCTCAGAGTTCTGGGGCCTACATTACAGAAGAGAGGGCTGTCCATCCATATCATCCAGAAGCAATAGGGGTGCTGCTGCTCAGACTGCTGCTGGTGCTGCTACTGCTAGGGCTTGGGGCAGGGATAGACCCCTCTGTCTGAAAGGGGTGGCTGTTCCCACTACCACCATCCCCAGCCCAGAGCATCCCTGACCACCAGGTGAAGGGTGTGTGCAGCACAAGGGATGCTTGTGAAGCCCCCCTTTTAGACTGCTCTCAATATGTTGGCCGTGTTGTTCATCACTACGTGCCCCTTTGTGAAGGGCGCATCTGGCATGACCCACTCCGTCACCATGGCAGTCAGGTTTGCTTCGATGTTCCGAGAAGTGTGGGGGCCACGGCATGACTTACACCTGAAGCAGGGCCCACCTATACCCTGCTTTGGGATCCCTCCTGCCACTGTCAAACACTGCCTCTGGGTCCTGCCACAAGTGCGCTGTCACTGCCAGGTAGGTGTGCTGTGCGTTCCTACTCAACCACAGCTCAGTGGTGAAGTGGATGGTGGCACACCCAGCCCCTGCCAGCTGCTTCCTCACCCACTCCTTTAAAACCCGATACAAGACTGTCACCACCTGCTGACTCAGTGTGCTTCATGAGGGCATCTTAAACTGGGGGGCCAGTAAGCCAATCAGGTGCCTAAAACCCATGTCCCCGATCATCAAGAACAGCTGCCTATCGAGCACAATCATTTCCTCCAACATGCGTGTGGCTTTCAGTTGAAAGCCACATCACCCTACACATCCTGTAGCTGCCAATGGACTTGGCAGCTGTCCCCACCCCAGCTCCTCCATGGTGTACTCACACTTCTGTGCCTCAACTCGCTGCTGCTACACCACTGACAGCGCTGATGGGAGGGGGAGAACACAGTGGCCACACAGCTCTCAGAGGGACGTGTGGCCAGCCCTGTCCAAAGTGTTCAAGGGTCTGTTGTCCTGCCTACCAATGAGTTTCCCCAGAAAGCAGGTGTTCTCTATGATGGGGGACATTTGCTCGCCACACCACCTGAGACTGGGGGTCAAATTGGTGGAGCAATTGCTTTTCATCAAGGTCAACCTTCCGCTGCTGGGATTCCCCTAGCTGCCCCTAGACATGGATTGATGGTACAGTGGCACACGTCATCCCATGCCAGGGGAAGTCTTGGGACGGGACTTCTCCTCAATCTGGACTGCTGCTGCTGAGGTGCTGTTCCTTCCTCCCAATGCCTGGCACGAGCCCTGCCTCTGTCTCTCTCTCACTAGATGGCCTTGGCCAGCCTCTCTGGCTGACCTCATGACTAAGGGTGACATTGGGAATCTGAAAAGCTACCAGCCAGCTTCTGTCTAGATGATCTCAGCCCACCTATCTGACTGGTTCTCTCTCTTGTACGCTGCACAGTCTTCACCAGACTATCTGAATGCCCTGCCAATGTCCCTACTGCCTCTCATGCCATGCTGCCTGTCTGCTCGCCCTTGTTCCCAGTCTCAAACCCTGCCTCGGTCTGCCTTCCACTGCTCATGCCATGCTGTCGGTCTGCTTCTGCTGCTGCTGCCTCTGATGTGCCATGGGTTCGGATACTGGGCAATCCAATGTCTGCCACTGTTCCACCAATGCCTGTCAGCCTGCAATGCCTGGCCAAGTCGGGGTGCCAGGCCAGCCACCAAACCCCAAGCCTTTCTGGTATCTGCTGCTGCTGCCGCTGGGTTTCAGATGGCCAGGCATGGTGCCACAGGCACCCCCAGGGGCTAAGTGCTGAGCCTGCCTGCCCGGGAAGCCAGGGTGCAAAGCACCAAGTCTTCCCTGCTGCTGCTGCTGCTGCTGCTGCTGCTGCTGCTGCTGCTGTGTCTCCAACAGCCTGCCATGCCCCCATGGGCACCCCTGGAGTGCCCCAAACCTCCTGGTGGGACCAAATTTTCTGAACTTTTTTTGGGGGGGTCTGAACTCCGCGTGACCGAATGCATGAACCCGAACTAAGTTTTCAGACTGAACATTCGAACGTCCGAACATCCGAACCCCATTCTGTTTGCACATCCCTAGTTCTCCCAGCCAGGAAGGAGAGGAACCATACAAGAACAATTCCGCCCACTCCAAATCTAGCCTGCAGATGGGTCACCAACATCTCCTGGTAAACGGTATCAAAGACAGCTGAAAGATCTAATAGAATCAGCAGGGTCGAGTGACCCTGATCTAATTCATGGTGAAGGTCGTTGACCAATGCCACAAGTGCAGTCTCAGTGCCATAACCCGGTCAAATGTTGAACTGCGAGGGATCAAGAAAACCGACACGGTCCAGATGTCATTGTAGCTGCTGAGTCACAACCTACTCAATTGATACATGCCTCTCTGGTAGTCCCTCACCAGCACATGCCATATAATACCATATAATGGGGGTTGAAAGCATTCCAATGTGCCAGGGCAATGTGGACCTCCGTCCATTTCCAGACCTACAGGGCACCAAGCGCTTCTGAACTCGAATCCTCATCCCAAAAGTTATCCTTCTCCATCCTGGTTAGGAAGTCCAGCTGCAAGATCCGATCAAGGCACTCACACTGACCCTGCAAGTGTTTCCTTTCCCTCAACTGAGCACTGGTGAAAGTGTTGGGAACTGGAAGAGTTCTGGTAGTGAAACTGGCAGAGAGGGTCCAGCTGCCTACAGGCAAAAATCTGGAAGCTCTGAAATCTCCTGAGAATCTGTGCTTTCATTCACATCCCATGGTCCCATCACCATGGGGGGGGGGGGGAACCACCAGTGGGCCACAGTACCCAGAAGCCCTGCTCGCCTGCCTTCTCATTGCACTCCATTCTTCACACATGGTGCCCTAGGAGCTGCATATACTGACTCATAAGCCCATAGCTAGCTGCCCTGGAGGGTGGGTCAGCAAGCAACCCCTGTACATCTCCCCTAAGCCAAACATCAGCCTTGGCCAAGATGTTGGATCCCCCCAACTTCTCCATTCCATATACGCTAAGTGCCCAGCAGCACCAGGAGTGGACTCAGACACTGGCTATAGTGGGCTGGTCATGGAGTCATAGAATCATAGAGTTTGAAGGGCCTCAGAGGTCATCTAGTCAAAACCCTGCTCAATGTAGGAAATCTTCAGCTACAGCACCCCTGGCAGATGGCTGTTCAACCTCTGTTTGGAAACCACCAGTGAAGGAGAGCCCAACACCTCCCTAGGCAATTTATTCCACTGTCAAAAAGTTCCTACCATTAGTAGGCATGGGCGAACATGGTTCGGAAGTTCAGAGTTTGGACCGAACTCAACCAGTTTGGTAACCGAACCAAACTTCTGAACCAAACCCGATTTTTGGACCGCACCGAACTTCCGAACTTGGTTCTGTTCGCCCATCCCTATAAGATAATATTCTATTTAGTTCAATGGGGTTTGAATTTCCGAACTCTTTTCAGAAGTTCGGAGTTCGGATCGAACTCGAATAGTTCGGTCGACCAAACTGAACTTTTCGAAGCAAACCGAATTTCCGAACTCAATTTTTTTCGCCCATCCCTAACCATTAGGAAGTTCTTCCTAATGTTTAACCAAAATCTGCTTTCTTGAAATTTGAGCCCATTATTTCTAGCCTTGCCTTCAGGGGCAAGAGAAAACAAGTCTTTACCATCCTCTCTGTGACAGCCCTTCAGTTAGTAGAAGACTGCTATCATGTCTCCCCTTAGTCTTCTTTTCTCTAGACTAAACACAGTTTCCTCAACCTTTCCTCACAAAATTTGGTTTCCTGACCCCTGACCATCTTTGTCACCCTCCTCTGAAACTATTCCAATTTATCCATGTCCTTAAAGTGTGGTGCCTAGAACTGGACACAGGTTTGAGGTCTCACCAGAACAGAATAGAGTGGAATTATTATGTCTTGTAACTTGGAAACAATACTTCTTTTAATGCAGCCTAATATTAGACTTTTTTGCAGCTGTATCACACTGCTGACTCATGTTCCATTTGTGATCAACTACAATCCCCCAATCCTTTTTACATGTCTTGCTGCCAAGCCAGGTATTCCCCATCCTGTATTTGTACATTTGATTTTTCTTACCTAAATGGAGAACTTTACATTTATCTCGGTTGAACTTCATTTTGTTATTTTCAACCCAGTTTTCCAACTTTTGAAGATGGTTTTGAACTTTATTTCTGTCTTCTAAGGTGTTAGCTATGCCTCCCAGTTTTGTGTCATCTGCAAATTTAATAAGCATTCCCTCTCTATTCCCTCATATAAGTCATTAATAAAGATGTTGAATATTACTGGGCTCAGGACAAATCCCTGTGGCACCACACTTGACACCTTCTTTGATCCATGGTCAAGTACACAGAATGAACCTAGGACAGCAGAATGGGAACCACGAGTGGTGCAGACTACTCTCAAAAAATAAAAACACTGTTATATTCACTAGATAAGGAGTCTGTGCCAACCAACTGAGGGTACAGCTACCAAAGAGCAATCCCCAGAGTCCCAGACAGAGAATTTGAGCCATACACTTAGCCATACACTTAGCCACTTCGTTACAGGCGAGTCCATTCTGCACCCCATACACATTTCCAACCCTCTCCCCCTTACCCCAGGAGAGACACAATTATCTGATGTTGCCCATAAGCTGCAGAGAAGCAAGCACAGGGTCAGGGCATGGCAGTAGCCCCCTCCCCCAAAATTGGGGACACAAGCAGATTCAGCTGTGCAGGTACAACCCTACTGGGTTGTCACCCCTCCCTCCCCCCCCATACCCCCACACCCAGAGAAATGCTGTGATCCCATATTGCCTACAAGCTTCAGATGAGCAAGAAGCACAGGACCAGCACAGGATGATACCTTCCCTGCTGATGTCAGAATCTCAGCTGTGCAGGGACGCTCCTAGCCAATAGCTAGGTGTGAAGTTAGCCATGTGATGGCAGATTGGTTCATACACACAGCATGTCACCAGCTCAAAAGGCTCTGGTGCAGTGTCTGAAGGCATCACGGCCATCTGCAGAAGAGCCATGGAGCACAATCAACTAGATGTCCTCCAACTCCTCTTCACCACACTGAGGCATTCCAGTGAGAGATCCAGGCAGCGCAAGCTGTCTACTCTGCCTGGCATGAGGCCATCACCAGCTGCCTTGGGGTCCTCTGTGGGCTTCTTTCCAGGACAGTGCTGCACAGTCATATGTGGGGTGTCCGCATGGCCATGTGCTGGGAACTAGTCCATATTCATTGGCAACAGACTGCTCTGGTGGGAATGGAGGTGATGCAAGGCAAGCTGGAGCAGGCTATGGCTTACTTCTCCTGGGATGTTGTAACCATAACCCATGCCCTTCTGCAGGCAATGCCCACCAGTTGGTTTAAATGGGTTGTACGGGACCGCATGTCCAGGCGGTTGCTCTTCAGGATCATAGAGATCCTCTTTCCATGGATGGAGAGGGAGTGGATGCTAATGAGGGTACCCATACCCATGAAGAAGCACATAGCCATTGCCATCTGGATGCTTGCCACCCTGGACTCCTGCTGTTCCATGGCCCAGAAGTTCAGTATGGGAAGATCCACTCTGCGTGCCATCCTGCTGGAGCACTACAAGGCCATCAAGGCCCTGCTGCTTGACAGGGTGGTGCAATTGATCAACCCAGAAGATGTGATGAAAGGCTTCTGGGTGGGGGTTCGGGGGCTTCCCCAATTGCAGTGGTGCACTCAATGGCATCCACATCACAATCATCTGCCCACCCCATAGCCAGGATCACTACATCAACAGGAAGGGGACCACTATGAATGCTTCACAGATGTGGTGGCCAGCTGCTCCTGGTGAAGCTATGACTTTCACATCCTCCAATGGTTCCCCTTCTTCACTTGCATGTATGGGGGAGACGTTGGGTCCAACATCATCTCCACCATCAAGGGGGTGCTCATGAAGTCCATCATCCTGAGGGACCCAGCCTACCCCCTGACACCATGACTCATGAAGGCCTACCCCATGGCCTACACCAGAGAATGATCCCACTTCAACAGGAAGCTGGGTGTCTCCCAGAGTGTGGTGGAATGGGCATTTGGGTCTCTGAAACAATGCATTTGGGATTCTGAAACATTCAAGGTTCCTGCATTCTGGGCTCAGGAATCCCCCGCATTCAGGGTTCTGAAACAATGCAAGGCAGAAAAAACTGGAGTTAGATAAAATAAGGTGTCTGGTGGGGGGTAAGTAGTGCCAGACATAAAAATAAGAGCTATTATGATAAGCTGTTAAGGATGTTAAGGGAGAGGGACCTGGGAAGGGGCAAAGGGGAACTGCTAGGTGAAATGAAATCTCAGAAGAAAGGAAATGGGAACAACTGACACAAGATAGACTCTGCATATGACAAGGGCTTTGAAAGTCATAGAGGGAGACAGAGGTAGGGGAAAAAATCCTACCTTATCTTATCTAATCCTACTTTTTCTGTCTTCTCATACACCTAGTTCCTTCATATTCTATATTATTATTCCCAACACTGTGTCTCCCTCTCTGCTACTCTTAGGGCCATTTTAAACGTGAGGGATTTCTCCCACAATTTAAAACTGCGGCTCGGGGAAAACCCCATGTGTGTGTGTGTGTGTGTGTTACATGCTCCTCCATGAACTGGAAGTCACTCGGGCACCATTATAAAAAGCAGTACTGGGAGACTCCTGGGTGTTTTGAAACATGGACTAGGTAAGATCCCGATAGCCGAGGTCTTACCTAGGCTGCTTCTCAAAATTTTGGGGAGTCACCCAGCACCTCTGTTTCCAGCGACACTCAGATGACTTCCTGTCCTGGGAGGAGTGTGTAAATCACTTCTGTAGGGCTTTCCCTGAGCTGCAGTTTTAAACTGTGGGAGAAATCCCACATATTTAAAAAGGCCGTTAGACTCTGTCATTTGTAGATTCTGCTTTCCCAGATCCTCTCTTATGCGATTTCACTTCACTGTAGCCGTTTCTGTTAGTGGGGAGGGGAAAGTAAGGGAAGACGAGGGTTGCCCAGGCGCACCACACACTCTCGGGGAGCTCTGTTGTATTTGATGGGGGTCCCGGAGGCCCATCAGGATAGTATGTGGGCCGTTCCTTGGGCTTTCGCAGCTGGAACTTAGGCCCCTATCATCATAGGGCACAGAGCTTTGGCTAGGCAGGGTTCTCACACACCACGGGGGAATGGGAGCAACTGTGGGGACTGGTGTAAGGTAATGGAGGCAAAGGACCTGGGGTAGAGGGAATAGGAAAACAAGGGCTTGCACACGGGAGAGGGGTAGGGGAGACAAGGTGCCCAGGGAGGGGGGAGAAGGAGGGAGAAACGCCAGGCCCACAGGCCCCTTCACACTACCCACTCAGGCACTCAGGGAACACAGGGAGCAGGGGCTCAGGAACATGAAAGGACAATACAGGGAATCACTGCTAATCACGCCAAAACAGGGAGGGGGGAAGGAGAGGGAATGCAGAGGCAGGCAGAGGGAGACGCACACAGGAGTATTCAATATCAGAACGTTCACTTAGCTTTCAGGCAGGGGGGCTAGTTCATCCAGGCTCAAGCTCTGTTCACCGGCCCAGAGCTTACTGTGAGGCTGGCTTTTGAAGAGGAAGCACCGCCCCCTCCATGCTCCTGGAGGCGTGCAGATTGGCGCAACCGGGGGTGGGGCCTTGCTGCGTTGTGGAGCGGGTCAGCTGTTGGTGCCACATCAGCGAGTGTAGGAGTCCTGGTCGGCTGCGGCGATGCCTCCAGAGGGTTAGTGCTGGTGTGGCCGGGGCCCCTTGCTTCTGAGAGCAGCCGCTGCACCGGGGAGCAGCCGCTGCGGCTGACAGTTTCCCTCTTATCCCACACCTGTGTCTGTCTTCTACACATCCTTAACAGTCCTGTTTTTATACCTTTGTTTTACAAAAATGACTGGCACTCTTCTCCATATCAAATAATCCCCCCACCATTAGTCACCTTATCTTACCTAAACCCACACTTTCCTGCCTCTTTATATACTGCCCTGTATTTGCTGTGTATATATATATTTGACTGGCTATGCTACATGCCTGAGGAAGGACCCTGTGTGGCCAGAAGCTTGCTTATTTTCCACCAACAGCAGTTGGTCCAAAAAAAGATATCGTTCAAACCACTTTGCTTGCCTCTCTGTCTCTTGGGACCAACACAGCAACCACACAATCTCTCTGGAGACTATAATGTCACAAAGTTGTTTTACTCTATTCAATTACATTTCTATGTTTGGAACTTGAAAATACATTTCATACCTATAATAAATGAGGTTCTGTATTAGTGGTATTAAAAATGTGTGCAGGAGGAAGGGACATGTGTAACAGGGGTGGTCAGGCCTGGGGTATAGCAGGGCAGGATCCTGGCCAGACACCACATTCAACAGGGGAATCTAGAGCGCTAGTGTCTTTATATTCAAAGTGTCCCACTACCACATACAGTTTCTTTATATTATCCAGGCACGGTCATGCCTGCATAGTTAAGGCATGTTACATGCTCTATTATAAAGCACCAACATTCTCTTCATTATAAAATCAAAATAATTTATGCTGACTGTGCAATTTTGCATGGAGGGTTGCTTGGATGAGAGGTTTAACCTATCCAAATTTCAGAGAAATTGGACATAAATAGGGAGATAGATGAGTTTAAAATTGCATTCCCCTCCCCTCCCCCCCCCCCCTGCATTTTTTGGGACTGTCTCAGTTTGATCAACCTCAGGTTATTTTTTAGTTATGTGTCAGGACTAGAATATATTTTAGAAAATTCAAACCTGTGGCCTAGTGGTGACATGGCTTTATTATTCTTTAAAGTGTATACTCCAGTACTTTTAAATTTGTACGGTCTTTAAGCTCCCATTTTAGTCTATAGAAAGAATGCAGTGCTGCAGTTTATGCAATGCATGTTATGTTAGAAATCTCCCATACACTAAAAAAGGAGAGTTGACACTATACCCATCACCGAGCTCCCATTGGCAGCAGCTGTAGCATGGGGGGGAGAACTAACACTGCCCACTTGCCCGCTCGCTTGTCTGCTCGCTTGCCTGCTTGCCCATCTGTCTGCCTGAGTACCTGGTTCCTTGTTGCCCACCTACCTGTTGTGCCAGTCACTCACCACTCATCTGCCTGCCACTGCCACCACCACTGCCACATTCAAAGCCCCTGCACCGCTGGACTGCAACCGTGCACGTGCTAGAGCTGCCACCATATTTCTTACTGTGGCATGGTGGGAAGTGTAGTCCCAGCATGCCACACAGAAAACATGGTAACCCCTCCTCCCCATCATGAACATGACTGCGTACTAGCAGTGCAAGAACTTTGAAAGCAGTGGCAGCGGCGGTGGTCGTAGCAGTGGCAGCAGTGGAAAGCAGGAAAGTGGGCAGCAGCCTGGGGATGTTGCCAGTGGAGCACAGGTGTTGCTGGCGGTGGTGGTGGTGGGACTGTGTGTGTGGGGGGGATGTGTCAAAGTGAGGGGGAGTGGGGTTGGGGAAGTGTGTGTGTGTTTGTGTGTGTCTGTGTCTGGTTGGGGTTGTCTGAATGAGGGAGAGTGTGCGGTGGTGAAATGTTTGTCTGTCTGGTTGGGTGGAGTGAGTGAGGGTGAGTCTGTGTGTGTATCTGTGTCTGAGACTGGTTGGGGGTGTCTGAGTGAGGGCATGTGGGGGGTTTGGTATAATCTAATTGGTATAATTAGATTATATTCAATCTAATTGGCCACATCTAATTGATATGAAATGGAACCCTGATTGCAGTTGCCCTCATGTCTATGGCAGAGATGCCACCACAGAGATGAGAGATTCCAGCATACAGTCCTCCAGCATGCATGGCTATGTCATGGCTATTATCCAGACTTGCATATTTAAAGGCAAAGATGGCCATGGAGTATATACTAGAAGCCCATGGGTGGTGGACCATAATTCAGCTGCTTCTTCCCTGACAGCAGAATGAATGAACAAGATACACCTTAACTATCTCACAGTGCATTAAGAGTAGGTGCATTCAAAGTCATGCAATCAGATAAACCAAGCAGCATGTAAATATTTTAACAACTAAATGGCATACATGCACATCACTTTAAAATGGCTTTAAAGTGTGTGTGTGTGTAAGAGAGAGAAAGAAGGAGATGTGTGTGGAGGGTTTGCCCCATCTCTCTCTGCATTTTTATGTTGGGGGGTGCCAGATTTGCCTTGCTATGTGGTTTGGGGTGCTTGGGTTGCCCCTCTGCACTCTGCATTATTATATTTGGGGAAGGGAGTGGCAGCGTTGCCTTGCCATGTGCTTTGGGGTTCTTGGTTTTACAGTCACACAAGTTATGCAAATTAGGGGCTTATGCAAATTATATCCAGGTTTATGAATATTAGGGAATGGGCAAGATGAGGCCCAGTGTTGGGACCAAACCAAATATTCTGGTCCTCAGGATAAATCAAGTGGAGCACCCCTGTCTTATTGCTTCCTGCACCCCAGGGGTATCACATTTCAGTACATGGTGAGCCTTTGAAAATCAGAAAATCAACATTTCCAATACAATAGCGGGAGGAATTTTCTGTATTGAATTTTTTTTCTGTATTACAAAACTTCTAAAAAAAAAAATCCTAGGAAATTCAATAATAAAAAACCTCCAGTTTACAATACTAGTTAAGCCTTTTGCAAATTCATTCATGCTATAAAAACCATGGAAATTGCAATTTAAGACTTATGCTTTAACTTGCAAGCCAAGTAAGCAGAAAAGATGTTGTACAGTCACATATTGTGCTCGATTCCAACTTGGGCTCTGGGATGCATAAGCGCAGGTCAGTGATGCAGTCTTGGCAAAGACTAAGCCACCTGGGCTAAAGCAGACTAATGGTCTCCCTTTTGTCTATTCAGGCCCCACTCAGTTCCAATGTGAGGCAGGTTTGGAGGATCAGGCTTAGAAGTTGGCTCGCCACCATCTCATTTGATCTCAACAAAGCAGCTGCCCATCACTGCCCTTTGGGAATTCTCCCCACCAGGAACAAGCAGAATCTATGAAGAGTGGTCCTATGAATTCCCACTCAGTCACACAGTAATGAAATTAACACCTCATGTTCAACAGTTTCAAAGGCTGCCAAAAGGTCTAATAACATCAACAGGTACAGTTTCCCCTGCCAATATCAAGGCACATATAATTGAACATAGTCACAAGAACAGTCTAAGCACTGCAACTAGGAAGAAAGTCCAAACAACAGAGCTCCAGGTACAATAGCACCAGGTGTTCCTGAAGTTGCAATGCACTCACCTTTCAACAAGAAGGAGGTTAGAGACCGGGCAATACCTGGACAAGAAATAAATGTCAAGATTTTGCTTCTTGAGTAGTGGCCAAACAACTGCAAATTTTAGGTTATCCAGTGACCTAGTCTCCCAGAGAGGAACACTAACAATCCCAGTCAACAGTGGTCCCAGTTTTTCCTGGCTGGCATTCACCATCCAAGAGAGGCACAGATCTAATTCACAACTGGCTTCCAGCATCTCTTCAAACACCCTTTAAGCACCAGTGGGCAATAGCAAGTGAAAGTGATCCAAACAAACAGGATAAGACAAAACCTCAAAAACCACAAAGTGCAACTCTGTGTAAAAAGAGCTGTGACAGTAGCCCACTTTGGGCCCCTTTGGCCCAGGACTCATTGCCATGTCTGTTTACACTCTGCCAGATGTTAACCCTGGACTGCGCATGGGTGAGTAGGAGACTTGCTTGGGCTGCATCCTCAAAAAATCTCTGAGAATGCAGCCTGAGCTAAGGGCCGCCCACATGGACCAACACGTGCTAGCATGTGTGTTCAGTCCCACCACACCCACCTTGGTTTAAGGGCCACCATGTTTGAGCACCATGACTGGTCTCCATAGCTGTCTGTCATGGAGGGGAGCATGGTGTTGGGGGCAGGGTAGGGGCGAGGTGGGGCCAGCCACCAGCAAGTTTGTTTAGCTCCCCACCCTATCTGTGGTGTGTAGCTGACAGGACAGCTCTGCAGTCATGAAAACGTTTATTTGGTGCCCCTTCTTGATCTGAGCCATGTGGGTTGCGGTTTCCTGTCCCAGGCTGGGCCAAGGAGCTGCTTTGCTCAGCTGTCTGTTTTTACCCTCTGTTACTACACTAACGGTTCCCAAGTTGTGCCAAATAAGAGTAATTTTTTTCTACAAAATAAGTGGCAAACTTATCATAGCAGGCAATATGGGATTCTGTCTTAAGCTACTTTTACACGAGGCACTTAAAAGAGCCTCTGCTGTCCCGTATTTTAGAGGAAAGCCATGCGGGGAGTGTTTATATGGTCCCAGCGCAACTGGAAATGACGTGCCACCCATTATCTTCAGCGGCGACGGCTGCAGACATGAGGCTTTCAGGAGATGAATTTTGTAGACCTCAATTTTCAGGTTTTCCTCCCTGATTTTCTAGTTTTATGTGGCTTTGCTCTTGAATATGGGGTTCCAGAGGCACTTCTACATGCCTCATCTAAAAGTGGCCTTACTTAGCTTCTTAACTTCACCCTCACCATATCCCATTATCTTTGATGATGAAATCATCTTTTCCCTTCCCCAGTTAACTATATTCAACTTCAGTGACATCATTTCCCATATTAATGATCCCATTTCTACTGCCTCACATTAACATTCTGTCACTCTCACTTAGCATCTTTGGACTTCTTTCAGACTCACTGTACAAGTTACTCTGTTGACTCAGAGCCTAATCTCGCAAACACAATCAAATAACTTTAATTATGGGAGTTGCCTGATGAATTTACGTTAAAGCTACTTGCATGCATAAACTTTACATTTTATCAAACCCAATTCCATCCTTGCTGCTCACTATAACTTACTCTTAATCAGTGCCCCTGCCCCATGCTACAACTCTCCTCTAGGAATGTGAGAATGTGGATCGGAATTTCGGAGTTCAGACAGAACTCAGTCCGTTTGGACAACCGAATCCGAAATCGAACTGACTGAACCAAACCCGATACCGAACTCTGAAACGACCGAAGAGTTTGGTCAGTTCGGAACGAGTTTGGATGAGTTTGGGTGGCAAAAATGTGACTGGAAGGCAAAACGTGACAGGGAGGGGGAGTCAGGTGAGGAGCATACTTACAGGCACCAGGGGTGGAGAGGCTTGAATTAGCAGCCTGTCTGCCCAATCACCATCCCTTTTCTCCTCAGATCACTGGCATTGCAGCCTGCGATTGGAGCCAATGGGGCTTGCGGTGAGGCGGGCACAGCAAATAACAAAACTCATTGCCCTCACCCCTTCAAATACCTTCTGAGCTAGTCACTGTTCCTAACAGCAGGCATTTTCAGAAGGCTCCCTCTCCCAGCAGTTTGTGTACCTCCCAGCTCCCCAATCCATTGCCATCCTCCTCCTATTTCACCCATCCAACACATTTACCTCCATATTATCATTTATTTCGATTATATTAGATAGATTTAGGCATAATTTTTATTTTTTACCTCTCCCTATGTTCTTCCTCCCCCCTCCATTGTATCCTTTCCATATCCCTCTATATATTCCCTGATTCCCTTCCCCTGTTTTTGGATTTATTTAGAGTAGGATTATTAGATTGATTTAGGTTTCATTTCAGTTTTGTACCCCTCATTGTGTTCTTTGTTCCCCTCCATCCCTGTGTGATATTGTATAGATAGATAGATAGATAGATAGATAGCTTAGTTATAGAGATAGATAGAGATAGTATTAGTGTGTAATTATTCAGTTTTTATATTTTGGAGTGTGTTTGTAGGCTTAGGTCTTTAGATATTAGGAATGGCTGAACACGGTTTGGAAGTTCAGAGTTCGGCCTGAACTCAGTCTGTTCGGATGACCGAACAGAACTTCCGAACTGAACACTCAAACTTCCGAACAGTTTGGAAAAGTTCGGGTGACTTCGGATGAGATCGGGGGTGGGAAATACGTGACTTTGGGTGGGAAAAACATGACTGGAAGGGGGAGGCAGTTGAGGAGCGGACTTCCAAGTACCAGGGGTGGTCACCAGGGGTGAGTTCAGGGCCAAAAATACCGATACTGAAAAATTTCAGTTTCGGTTTCAGTACCGATAGCACTTTTTTGAATGTTTGGCCAAGTTCGGATGAACCGAACTCTGCTGAATGGAACAGCTGAAACCGAACTCGGGTTTCGAACCGAATGACCAAACGTCCGAACTTCCGAACGGCGTTCTGTTTACCCATCCCTATTAGATATAATATTTACTTACATAGAATTAAGAATAGTTAATACTATAGTTAGAGTTAGTGTAGATAATATTAAATATATAAATATTTGTATGCATTTCGGTTGGAAGACATGGAGAAGGGAAGTAGGAGAGGCCGGTCTGCTGCCCGTAAGGTGGGCAATGGGGCACATGGCAGAGGTGGTGGTAGGAGCCGTGCCAGAGAAGTGGCAGCATGCAGCAGCAGCAACCAGAGCCCATTATCACACCCCAAGCTTCACAGGCATGATTTTGGGAGACAGGGTTCAGAGGCTCACAGCAGTGGCACTAGTCTGGGGGTGGTTCAGCGGTGCCTCCTGCAAGCGTCCTTCAGTGCCACATGGGTCACTGAAAGGTCTGTAGAAGTATGTGAGACTGTGGCTGTATCTTCTGCTGCAGGAGCAGGTGCTTCAAATGTTCCTCCAGTGCCACCAATGTCCCCTATTGTTGAGGGGATCCCCAACAGTCCAGGGCTGGTTGATCCCACCCTGGCTGCTATACGCAGGGGCCGAACCCCGGGCAATGGCAGCAGGAAGAGGAGCAGTAGCAGCAGCAGCAGTAGCAGCTCTTGGGGGTACAGGGAGGAGAGTGGAAGTAGCATGGTGGGCAGTCAAGCCTCAGGGTCCCAGTACTCCCCTTCACGGGGCATCAAAGTGATTGAGGACAGTGAGGCAGAAGAAGACACTAGTCCCACAGAGGAAATGTCTGGAGCTGAGGCGATGGCTATCCCTCCTCCCAGAGCTGTGTTGCTACCAAGTTCTGCCCCTCCCAGCAGCAGTGGAAGCAGCGGTGTGTTACCTGGGACGGGCCAGAAGGAAGGGGGAGGGGGGAATCTTCTGTCTGGGCACATTTCAAACTGGTGAAGGCAGATGATGCCAGGGAGGTGCAGTGCACTGTGTGCAATAAGGTGGTGAAGCATGGGCAGGTGCTCGCCAACTTTGGGACAACTGTCATGGCGAGGCACCTGAAATCATGCCACAGTGCTCTGCTGCTAAGCGGGAAGGCAGGGGAAGTTGATGCCAGTGGGTTCCCGACAACAGTGGCCAGTCGCCCACCTCCTTCAGCTAGCAAGCGTCCTGCACTAACTGCTGCCTCTAGCAGCAGGAGCAGTAGTCTTGCTAGGGGGGAAGAACAGCATCAGGAGCCTCACCAGCAGCATCAGTCCACCATGGAGGAGCTGGTGTGGGGGCAGCTGCCAAGGCAATTGGTAGATGGAGGGCAGCGTGGCTTTCATATATATAGAAATAGTTTATTTGTTTAGCCTATAGGCCATAACAAAAGTAAATAAAACACTCATTGATACATCACAAAAGTAATAACACAATAAAACTTAAAATATAGTATGGTACCACTATACTTCTGGAAGCTCTCTCTTCACCCCCTTACCAATATCATTAATCCGTAACCATAGTGGATGAGTGGTCAGGTAGTATTATTCTCAAAGGTTTGAAACACCGGCCTACTACCCGGTTGTACAATGCCTTCCCCTTCTCGGGGTTTGTGGTGGCACACTTGGCCCCTGTATCTAATCCCTCTAGCACTAAATCCATCAACAGTACACAAAGGCAGATCACCATAAATTTGGACTGATAGCGGTATCCTCCCTAGAGACCTTCCAGATCACATGGCACCTGCAATGTTTCCATGTCTCCACTGGTCCAATCAGGGGGTTTCCATCAGTTTTTTCCTAAATAGCTCCAGTTGAAAAACCCCTACTGCGGCTTGTCGCACTACTGTTATGTTTCGATTGGCTAAGATATATAATATCCACCTTTGGTGATCCCAATAATCTCTTCCCTCAAACCATGGGGCAAAAAACCTGTCCCGAATTCCTCTAGTCTTGGGACAACGCAACAAGTAGTGTGGGAGATCTTCAACTTCAACCTGTCCACAGTGGAAGAGTCTAAGGTCTGCCAGCATGGCTTTCAAGAGAAAGCCAGGCGCCTGTTGGGCAAAATGATTGCACTGGATGGGCAGACCTTCTCCATTGTAGAGGACATGGGATTCAAGCGACTGATTGGGTTCCTGGTCCCCTAGTTTCAGCTGCCGTCCCACACCACCATGAATCAGAATGTGATGCCAGACTGTACAGGGCTTGGAAGGAGTGGGTGAGGGAGCAGCTGGCAGGGGTTGGGGGTGCCACCATACACTTCACCACAGATCTATGGTCCAGTAGAAACACGCAGCATGTCTACCTGGTGGTGACAGCGCACTGGTGGCAGGACCCGGAGGCAGCTTTGGGGAGTGGCAGGAGGGGTCCCCAAGCAGGGTTTAGGTGGGCCCTGCTTCAGGCACAAGTAATGGACAACCCCCACACCACTAGGAACATCAAGACAGCCTTGACCGCCATGGTGAGGGAGTGGGTCACGCCAGGCGTGCCCTTCACCAAGGGGTGTGTGGTGACGAACAATGTGGTCAATTTACTGAAAGCAGTCCATGACGGGGGCTTCACCAGCATCCCTTGCACAGAACACTCTCTTCACCTGGTGGCCAAGGACGCTCTGGGCTTGGGGGAGAAGGAGATTGGGGCAGGCACCCTTAGCTACCTGATTGAGCGGGGAAGGAAGCTGGTGGGGTTCTTTAGCCAGAGCATGAAGGGCAGCGAGCTCCTCCGGGAGAAGTAGGCTGAGCAAGGCTCCCCAGGGCACCAGTTTGTTCAGGATGTCTCCACACGGTGGAATTCCACCTTCCTAATGCTCAAGCGGCTTCTTGAGCAGAAAGCCACCCTGCATCAGGTTCAACTGGTGATGGACAGCGGAGCACATCAAGGGTACGCTGGGGAAGAATTGGAGATCCTGTCTCACATGGTCTTTGTGTTGAGACCATTCCTATCCATGAATGAGACCATGAGCAGCCTCACCACCATCCTCAGTCAGGTGACCCCTCTGGTCCATAGTCTCCACAGGAGGCTGGATGAGATTCTCGGGGGGTGGGATTGTGGCCCTCAGGGTAGGAAGCTGGCCAATGAGGCGCTTGTCCTGGTGTGGAAGCTGAAGGTAGTGCTGGAGGCACGTTTTGACAAGCTCCTGCAGTGGAAGGAATATGTCCTGGCAACAATGCTGGACCCAAGTGTCAAGGGTCACTTGGCATGCCAGACATCGCTCTATGGCCACTGGAAGGGTGGGCTGGTGGATAGGGTCCAGAAGGCAGAGAGGACTATGCAGCAGGATGCCTCCTGTTTCCAAGGAGGAATTAGTATCCTTTATTACCAAGCTGAAATCTGGAAAAGCTCCCGGAGAGGATTTTGTCCCCCCTGAGTTGCTGAAATTTGACCCCGAGTGGTGGGCCAGCTTTCGGGGTCACCTTTTTTCCTCAATTAATTCTTCAGGGAAAATTCTCAAGTCATGGCTAAACGGTATTGTTTTCCCACTATTTAAGAAAGGTGACTCCTCCCACCAAGGGAATTATCACCCCATTTGTCTTTTGAGCATCATTGGGAAGTTATACACTCGATTTTTAAAAAAAAAAATGCTACTTTGGTTAAATGAAAGTAATTTAATAGAGCCTGAGCAGGCTGGGTTCCAGAGTGGAAAATCCACGCTGGATCAGATTTTTGTTCTCTCCCTTCTTTCTGATAAGTATGTTACCCACCAGGGGAAGTTTTATCTATGTTTTATAGACTTATATATGGCTTTTGACTCCATAACCAGGGAAAGGCTGTGGCTTAAACTGAGTGCTACATCCATCGACCATTGATTGCTCTTTCTAATAATTAAGATTCACAGCAATAATCAAATTTGCATACATCCAGCACCAGCTCAAACGCTTTCAAGGAAAGTAAATGTTTACAGGGGTGTCAGGCAAGGGTGCCTGCTGGCCCCTGCATTATTCAATCTTTTTTTTAATGATGTGATTCCTTTTGTGAAAGATTCAGATACCGATGCCCCTCAAATAGGCACAAGGAGGGTCCCAGTACTCCTGTATGCCAATGACATGGTTTTGATCTCCCAAACCTTGGTGGGGCCTAGAAGAGTGATGCAGAGGTTTGGGGAATACTGTGATAGGGAAGGACTTAAAATCAACTTCTCTAAAACCAAGGCTATAGTAATGGGGAGGCGGGGGTCTAGTAAACCCCATTGTTGGGGAATTAGAAGCAATCCCATTGACCAAGTCAAGTATTTGGGAGTGATTGTTTCCTCCTCCCTGAGTTGGAGGCCTCACTTAAAGGTGGTGGTGGCACAATCTAGGAGCTCCTCAGCTGCTATTCTCAGCTTCTTCCATACCCGGGGGGGGGGCGGTGAGATTGGTTCTGCCAGCTCTGTGGCTATTTAGGGTTAAAGTAATTGCCCAATGTCTGTATGCTTTCCCAGTCTGGGGCCTCCCCTTTTTGGCCAGCTTGGAATTAATACAGAATCAGGTCCTGCAGTCTATCCTGGGGGTCCCAAGGGGTACCCCCCAGGTAATCCTGAGATTGGAAACAGCGAGTCTTACCATCAGAATTCGGGATCTTCAAGTATTCTTGTGTTACTGGCTTAAGGTGGTTTTATTTCCTCCTCAGGACAACTCTCTTTTGGCCCAGGCTGTGAGGACTGGGCTTCACAGTTCCTGGGCACGCCCAGGGGAGGTTGAAGTTAAGTCTCTTGGGTTTTCAAGGGAAACTTTAGGGTATCTGGGTCATGGGGGAGCTCTGTCCCTCATCAAGAGGAGACTGTTAGACCATGAACTACAAAATGAACTGTCCTTGCTAACAAGTCAAAGAGTTGCCCCTGAATATCCTTTAGATAGTCATTTGGATTTGGAGAATAGTTATTTATATGGCAGGACTTTAATCAACGCAGGGATTTTACTTGCTTCAGATGCATTGTTTATCCAGCTACCTTGCAAGAGGGGCGTTTAATGGGTATTCCCAGACCCGAGAGGTTTTGCCAGTTATGTGATCTACAGGAAACCGATTCCTGTAGACATGTTTTTCTCTATTGCACAGCCCTCAATGGTCCCAGGCAAGCCCTTTTAGGCAGATATATCAATGGCCTGATGGACCCTGGAACCTTGGTAAGGAGGCTTCTTAACAGTGTGGATTCGGAAATGTCAAGAGCCGTTGCAAAATTTTGTCAAATTTTCGTACGACTAAGGAAAGCTTGCCTGGATAATCGTGTTTAAGGGGTTGTGTTAAACTGTGGGTTACTGGGTCAATTTTAATTTTAATTCTGGAACTATATTTTATTTTTCCCTCTGTTGCTGTATTGGTATGTTTATGTGTGTTGTGTTGGATGCTGATGGACATTGTAATAGCCTTTTGGCATCACAATAACATACTTACTACTACTATGCAGCAGGACACCCCTGGGGATGGTGGGAGTGGGAGCCGTCACCCCTTTCAGCCATCTGGGTTTATCCCTACTCCCAGCCCTAGTTGTAGTAGCACAAGCAGCAGCACCCCTATTGGCAGCAGCAGCAGAAGCAGTTTGGCCTATGTGCAGGCCACTCTGGGGAGCATGGGGTACTCCACAATAGGGCAAGCAGTGTGGCTGAGGGCAGTGGTGGAGGTGGTGCCCCAGCAAAGCTACCAGAGGGAGTACGATGGCGCCTCAGCAGCCATGGTGACCTACCTGGAGGAGGAGCCATGTATTGATCCCAACAGTGATCCTTTGTCCTACTGGACCAGCAAGGTCAACATGTGACTGGCCCTGTCCAAAGTGATCAAGAGTATCCTGTCCTGCCCACCAACCAGTGTCCCCAGCGAGTGGGTGTTCTCCATGGTGGGGGACATTTGGTCCCTGCACCGCCTGAGACTAGGGGTGAAGTTGGTGGAGCAGTTGTTGTTCACCAAGGTGAACCTTCCACTGCTGGTATTCCCTGAGCTGCCCCTGGACAAGTACTGATGGTGCAGTGGCACAAGCCATCCCATGCCAGGAGCAGTCTTGGGATGGGGCTCACCCTCCTCCTCAATCTGGGCTATGGTTACTGCTGCTGTACTGCTGCTGTGCTGTCCATCCCTCCTAATGCCTGGCGCCAACCCTCTCTCTCTCTCTCTCTCTCTCCCTCTCTCTCTCTCTGTCATGCATGCACGTGCTGCACAGTGTTCACCAGCCTATCTGAATGCCCTGCCAAGGTCCCAGTCTGCCATCATTGCTGCCTCTCATGCCACTCTGCCTGTCTGTCCGCCCAGGTTGCCTAGTTCAAAGCCTGCCTCAGCCCACCTACCCACCTCTCATGTCACGCTGCCTATCTGCCTGCCCAGGTTGCCGCCAAGCTCAAAGCCTGCCTCAGCCCACCTTCCTTCCTCTCATGCCACGCTGTCTGCCCACCCAGGTTTCTGCCAAGAGAGAGAGAGAGAGAGAGAGAGAGAGAGAGAGAGAGAGAGAGAGAGAGTCTCCCCACTGCTAGAAGGAGAGACAGACATGATTCCACCAATGCTGTCAGCTGCACTATATGGTCAGAGAGAGAGAGGGGGGAAGAGAGAGGGGGGCTCCCCGCTAGAATGAGAGAGATGGGGGTGGAGGGGGAGAGGTGTATCCAACTCAAGCTTCCTGCTGTCACGCGGTGCGCCCCGAGGTCAGCGTGACCTGACCCCTCCCCCGCCCTCACCGGGGGGGGGGGACAGGAGCCAGGCCCCCCCTAAACACCTCATGCAGCACGAGGGAGATGGGGGCACGGAGATTGCTGGGCTCTCCCGGATCTGGTTCCCAGAAAGCCTTACCCCGGCACAGCAAGTGCTTAGCGGAGCGTCGTGCAGCGCAGAGGGGAGGGGCTTGTGACAGCACGTAGGCCCCAGTGCAGCAGAGGGATAAAAGCAGCCGGCGGGGCCGAAGCTCCCTGCCAGTAATCCTTGCAAGAAACTGGCTCCTTGCTCTTGTCTTGTCTTGCCTTCGTTTCTGACTCCGCTTCTCTGGGTGCTCTTGGAAACCATTCCCTTTGTTCCCCTCCTTTTCCCTCTTGGTCCCTGAGCGAGTGATGTGAGAAAGAATGTGTGAGTCTGGTAAGTGTGCCTTTTCCCTGGTTGCCCTTTCCTTGGTCCCTGAGAGTGTGTGCCTTATCAAGTAAGTGCCCCGTTGCCTTCCCTCCCCTCTGCCGCACACCCCCTTGTTCTCCACCCTGAAGGTTGCCAACCCTAGAGTGTGAATCCCGGTCAGCCCCTCCCTGCTTCATGGAACCCCCCTCTCCCCCCTGCACCCCTGGTTCCCAGGCCCTTCATTCCCTCCTACGCTGTTCCACCCCATGTCTCCATGTGGTCCTGGCCTCCAAGTGTGGTACCCCCGTGTGTGAGATTCCTCCCCCCCCCTCAACACTCCTTGCATTTGGTCTACAGCTTCTCTCCTCCCGTGTGATGACTCGGGTTGCCCCTTATTCAAAGGGGAAAGCCCACATGAGAACCTGAGGGGATTACTGGTACTCAGGAAGGGCCCTCGGAGTTAGCTTGGTCTGCTCAGACCCTTCCCCCCTATTCCTATCCCTACCCCGTGACACCTGCCACCTGCCAGAACTAACGAGAGCTCTTATCTGTGCCCACATCCACCAGCAAACCTACCAGAATGAGATGGAAATAATAACGCACAACGTATTATATGTGCCTGCCTGCCTGTGTGAATTCCTGTACCTGTTACCACCTATTGCATGATTAAATGAAGTGTGCCCAACCATGCACTAATTCTAGGGACATCATTCAACTCTCATAGGCTGTCATTCCACTGTACTTGAATCAGCCATGCCCGCCCATTCCAGGAACCATCAACGAGATTCTGGGACCATCATTCCAGTCACTGGGGACTGTCATTTCATTCCACTGCATTCATAAGCCTGGTGCCCGCAAGCCAGACTGCCCCCCCCAGCCTACTCCTCCACACCCACCTGCAGATGTCCACTGAAGCTGATGAAAGAAAAGCCCCACTGACCACCAGCACCCGCCGCCCGTTGCCAAGGATCCTGCCTCTCTTTCTCTCTGGCACACCCACACAGACACAAGCCCTGTCCCACCTGTGGGGATGTCTACAAGTTGAGACCCTGCTGCTGGCACATCTTCGGGATAATACACTAACGCTACATCTGCTGCTGCTGTCAGGTAGGGATCGGACATGCTGTATATACAATGAGATTCTGTCACCTGCCAGAAGCAGCACAGAGGGATAAAAGATTGGGAAGTTGAAACAAAGCAGGCAACAACAACAAATAGAACTTTTATAAAACTTTTCAAACAAAAACAACAACAACAACAACACATTTATAAAACCAAAACCAAACATTTATATATATGAAAAGAAAGGAAACTTAACTTATTGGTCTGTGGGCCTGTCCCCAACAACATGGGGGAAAGGCAAAAGGGGTGGACGGGACCTAGGGGAGGGCATCCCACCCTCCTCCATTTGGTACCCTTGCTCGAGGGCAAATTGCACAGCCCCTGCCATGGATGCCTACCAGTTTCAGACTGACTGGCAGTGAAGTTCCACATCGTCAATCTCAGGCTGGAGGTACTGGGAATAGGCCTCTACCCTGCATTTATGTACCTCCAGCACCTGAAACTGCACCACCAGTCAGTCCTCCACAGTCAGGGCTTGCATCCATAGCCCGTCCATATATTTTTTTTGCTTCTCCAGAGTGTTCTGGGTCGGCCTCTCTAGTTCGGCCCCAAAAGCCCTTTCCACTTCAGACTCCTTCCGGGGGGCTGGAGAGTCCT
The DNA here is from genome assembly GCA_003113815.1 of Sphenodon punctatus. Lineage (NCBI taxonomy): Eukaryota > Metazoa > Chordata > Lepidosauria > Sphenodontia > Sphenodontidae > Sphenodon > Sphenodon punctatus. The sequence continues at coordinate 189,046 of QEPC01004199.1, read as the reverse complement.
CAGCAAAGCTGGAGGAGGGGGAAGGGCTTTGATGGTGTTGCTTCTGGTGTGCCTTCCCCTCCTTCTTCTGGTGCTGATGCTCCATGCCAGAGTCCTGCCACCTCACCGTCTTGCCGTGGACTTTCTCCACATAGGCGATGAGCACCCAATATTGTCCCCCTGCATAGCCCTTTTATATCTTTTGCCACATACCTAAAGAACATAATAAGATAGGAATATAAGAAGTGCCATACTGTGTCAGACCAATAGTCTGTCAAGCCCTGCCTGCATTCTGTCTCCACAAGTGGGTGGGTGGCCAATATCTCTCTTCAGGGGACTTCCTAACAGGTCATAGGGCAATCCATTCCCTGTTTTTCCAGCCCCCGTGCCTTACCTCACAGACAGCAAATCCGGTATGCTTTTCATACCACCACCAGACATTAGACCTTGTGTGCCCACTGTCTGGCATTGGCACTGGCGACCTCCACATTGGTTTCCTGCACATGGCACCAGTGCCAGCATCCGATTCCTCACCCTCTCTGAAACAGGAACACATAAACACCACCTAAGTAATATCATGCATTTATGATGATGCCTCTAGTGCTCCCTCCTTGGGGTGCTACGGACGGCAATCGGAGATGGTGACCCTGGCTGGCACATGCAAATCCAAAAGACCCTGACTGGCATGTGAAAATCCTGCCCTTCTTTGGGTGCTAGGGGGGGAAGGCAATGGAGAGACCCTGGCTGGCATGTGCAAATCCTGCCCTCTTTGGGGCACTAGGGATGGTAACTAGAAAGACCCTGGCTGGAACGTGCAAATCCTGCCCTCCTTAGGGCGCTAGGGATGGCAACTAGAAAGACCTTGACTGGCACATGCAAATCCTGCCCTTCTTTGGGTGCTAGGGATGGAAATGGAGAGACCCTGACTGGCACGTGCAAATCCTGACCTCTTTGGGATGCTAGGGATGGCAATTAGAAAGACCCTGGCTGGCACGTGCAAATCCTACCCTTCTTGGGGTGCTAGGGATGGCAATGGGAGAGCCTTGCTAGATGGCTGACACATGTTTGGGTGGGTGCTTCCTTCGGCTTGTGCCTGACTGCTGGAAGAGTCCCCCACAGTACCCTCTCTCTCTCTGTGGCAGACATCCACTGCCACCCGCTGATGCCCACTGTTTGTGTCTGATTGCCCACCACCAACCCACACACCCATGCTCATGCAAGTGAGCTTGCTCTAAAGGATAGTATTCTATTCTTCTTGTCCTCAAAGTAAAAATAAAGTTTACAAACCTGGAAGCACCTCTTGTGCCCTCTTGCTCCTCTACTGAGGAGCCGACCTGCACCACCAAAGGTCCAGCAGCAGCAACCTTTTCCTCCTCTTCCACCAGCTCTGCCACCTTGGCCTTCCCCCAGGTCCTCTTAATCCTCACCCTCCTCATTCCCCCCCCAAAAATACAGCCAAACAAAACATTCCAGCCAAACCAACCAGCCAAACCAACACAGTCAAACAAACACACAGTCCAAACACAGCCAAAACACACCAAACAAAACCAAAAAGCCAGCCAGCCATAACACACATGCTCTCTCTCCACACAAGCTCCTTACGCACTCCAATTTCCAGTTTCTGGTTTCTGACACAATCACAGGACCATGTGATACCTAGACCGAAATTGAAACCGATTTCCGAAAGGCTGATCCGAACGCCACCGAACCGAATGACCAAACCCGAACTTGGTCCCCGGACCGAACGACTGAACCCGAACTCGACTTCTGAACCGAACGACCGAACGACTAAACCGCGATCTGTTCGCACATCCCTACTCTCTTCCTTGATGATGCCATCTGTTAATTAGAATTGAGTGAATAATTTATTTATATTTATTTATTTAATAAATTTATACCCCGCCCCTTCTGCAAAGTAATTTACAATAAATAATTTGAAAATCTCATGAAAGCTCCAGACTTCTGCATAGGCATATCTGCAAGCTAACTACAGTTTTCATAAATGTTTTTGTTTTGCAACTTTCTAGATGAACTGGAAACTTTCATCATTTTAATCTTGATGTGACTGCCCTATACAAAATCTAGGGCAGTAAATAAATAACAAACTGAATTATGTGAGATGGTTCTACGTTCCAACTGGATGAGTGTGATCACTAGTTTCGTGGTCTCCAGTACAGATGCTTCACCTGTTCCTATTACAGACACAACCTTGCCTAGCAGAAGCTAATTTATTTATAAACTTAATTGAGGGTTTGAAGCACCTTTTTTTTTTTAATATACATTTTCAAGCCAGGTTTACTGCTTTATTTAGTATCTCAAACATCTCTGCTTCATGCTATGTACCTATTCCCATTCCTAAACCCACATATGAAGGCATGTGCTAGTTGCACACAGTGTGCTCACATGCCACATTCCCTATATGGGGGTGCATGTGAGTTGCACACACACCCTTTTGTACATTATGCAGGATTTAGGATTGGGCCTTCTATCCCTAATATTTGATTCCAAATATCTTTTCTTCTACTCTTGACTTTTGCTCTCCTCTTAAACTGCGGTGTTGTCTCTACCTGATCCCCGCATTTGCTCTTCTAGACTTGTCTAAGCATTTGAGTGCATGCTTGGAACATTTTTGTTGTCATTCACCATCAAACTCTCCTCCTCTATCTCTTTAAAGTACATTACCTACTCTCACTAAATATATTGTCTACTTATTTTCACCTCTCATGTACCTTCCCACCTTAGTTCATCTCTAGGGTAGTTCTAGTCTGGCTAACTTGACTATTCTCTTAGGGGAAAGGAAGACTGTGTACCTGAAGAACCTGATCATTCAACTCTTACTCAAGTCCTGAGTGGGCTCCTGACAATAGTTCCATTGAATCAAACAAGACAGTTCAATTGATCCTGATACAAATTCTCATGTGAGCAAAGGTTGTAGAATCAGACACTAATTTTTAGAATTCCATATAGCTGTACAGCCCTATATAAGGGATCATTACCTTAACAATATGTATGCATGCACACAATTTCATTATCATATACACTATTTTTGAACACATACTGTAGAGAGATTGAATGTATAAAATATTAAACTTTGCTTCAGCTACAATTAGGAAGGATAGAATGTTATCCAACTGGGAAGAATTAAACAGTGTCTTGACACCTGAAATCTGACGATAGTAAAAACAGCATTCTGTGTTGAAAGCTGAGCAGAGTGGATTATCTCTACTATTTGACAAGGTGGTTGACAGTAATAACTACACTAACATCCCAGAACATCCTTGATCTCATCACTTCACCTCTTTGATTTTTGAGATGACTCTACCTTGGAAATTAAATATTGCTCTCGTCATTGATGCTGTCTAACGCGAAGAAAGCACACAGCTCTAGCTCCAAGGACTGAATCCAGTAATGCTTCTTTGCCTCAGAAGGCATTGGTGAGGGAGATCTCAATGGAGAGCAAGTCAGAATCAAACAAGGAAATATTCAGACACATCACAACCAGTCAACTCAATCACATAAAGAGAGAGTCATGCATTATTCATAAAATAAAAACCTAGGTTTTTTTCAAGATAACATGCCATAGACTGGAGATAGGGCTTATCAACTGTTTTAAATCAGTATGCTTTATCTAATACAACAGCAATGTATTTACTGGAGAGAGATATATACATCATAACTTTTCTTAGCCTAATTGATTCTTTTCATCAAGGTCCTCAGTATTGGGAAAACTGATGCTCGCAAAGGAATTAAAAACTCCTATTATATTTGCAGAATGATTTAGACTATAGCAGGCAGCAGTTAAAGATGTGCTAGCATTTCAATTATCAGCTTATTTTTCCAGGGGAATTGTAAAGTGATTTACACTATTTTCATCTCAAGTGTGACATGAAAAACCCATTTTACAGTAAGGAAAAATGTATTATCACTTTTAAAAAAGTTTATCACTTCAGCTACATTGTAAATAGGGAAGTCCATTGTATTGTTTTATTCTGTAATTTCTAGCTTTTACTGGAATTGCCAGTATTTACATCGACTTACTCATCTGAAAACACTCATATACAAAGCTGTACCCTCTAAACGTAGGTCATAAATAAACTAGAAGTAAGTTTGTCTCTCCACTAAAGGGATGACTTCCTAATTCAGCAGATGGATGAACCTAAGGAGAGGCCAAATAGTCAGTGGTGAAGGTAAAGAATGAAAATATGGCACCACAAGTAGCACAAAAGAACTAGAACACACCCTATCAAACTATATGGCAGTAGATTAAACCAAACAAAAGGAAGTACTTTTTCACACACAGTACAATTAATTTGTGGGAGTTATTGCCAGCTGTTGTTAAAGCCAATAACATAGTCGAGTTTAAACAAGGACTGGATTAATACTGTTCAGGTTCATAATGGCTTAGTCAAGCTGGGTGGGGGACATAACATCTGACTGTCAGGTGTTGGGAGTAAATAGCAGGTAATAGATCACTCCCTTATGAGCTTCTGCATACTTTTCTGAAGCAATTGAAGGTGGCCACAGTAAGAGAGGATGCTGGGCTCAATGAACCACTGGTCTGGGGAGGGGGGTGTTCTGCATTTTTAAAATAATGTAGCCTTTACTCAGGGTCAGTCAGTCATCACACTTCTATAGGTGAACCAATAATATCCTTCATTAGACACAAACTTTGTCAAAATAATTCTTATTGCTTGCTTGGTTTTCCCCACTAAAAATGCCAGCATGAGAGTCAGGGTGTGTTCAACTCCAGCCCTATCACCCAAGACTGCTGTGGTCTTTTAAACTCCTAACATCTTACCTCACTGCTTTATAGGCCTACTTACTACAATGCCTTGCTCTTCAGACTCCTGCACTGTCTCCCAAAGTCATTCATAGTCTATTGTCATGGTTCTTCTCCCATGCCTCTTCCAGGGGCCACCATGCAAAGACTATCAGGTAGTTCCATGTTTTTTCCCCTGTGCAGTGTCATAGGTAACTCTTATATAAGCCTTTTAAAATGGACCATGGTGAGTGGTGGGGGGGATGGGTGTGCAGCTTCAGTGGGTGTGCGCCCATTCCCATGGGCGCACATCGATTTAGACTCATCTCCACCCATGGAGCATCATGCATAGGAGACCACTGCTCTGTGTGTGTGTGATGGGTGTAGGTGGATGTAGTGCGGGAGCATGCACACACCCCCACCCATCCCCAATGACATTTACAGAGGTGTCTCCACCCATCTCCATGCAGTTTCGCAGCATGGAGATGGGTGGGGGCATCTCACATGAAAAGGGCCATAGTCTGATCCAATTTCCCCTCTGCTTTCTTCCAAACAACAGTCACAAGATCAAACAATTACCACTCTCCAAAGGTCTCACTTAAAAGGACAAGACTTGTATAGGGATGGGCAAAGAGATCGCGGTTCGGGTTCGGTCATTCAGTTTGGCCGTTTGGTTCAGCTGTGTTTGGTTCAGCTGCTTGGTTCATTCGCCGGGTTTGGGTTTGGCCATTCGGTTCGGCCGTTCAGTTCAGCCGTTCGGTTCGGGTTTGGCTGTTCGGAAAAAAGTATCGCGAGAGCACGATCATGCCAGAAACTGGAAATTCGAGTGCTTGCAGACCTGTGTGGTGAGTGAGTGTGTGTTTGGCTGGGTGGCTGTTCGTTTTGTGTGTTTTGGCTGTGTTTGGGTTGGGTTTGACTGTGCTGTTTGACTGGTTGGTGATTGTTGGTGTGTGTTGTGGGCGACTGTGTGTTTTGTGTGTGTGTGTGATTTTAAAAAATGAAGAAGACTGCAGTGTTGATTCCCCAGCTGGGGGCCAACTTTATGGTTGAGGAGGAGGAGGAGGTCGCTGCCCTTACTACACCTCCGGTGGTGGTGCCCAGCTGCTCTTCAGATGAGGAGCAAGCTGCGAGCTCAGGAGGTGCTGCCAGGTTTGTAAACTTTTTTTTTACTTTGAGGACAAGAAAGGCTCTATCTGTTCGAGTGAGCTCAATGGCGTGCGGGTGGGTGCATGGGTGATGGGCCTCAGTCAGGCACAAACAGTGGGCATCAGCGGGTGACAGCGGATGTATGCCACAGAGAGAGAGGGTACTGTAGTGTGGGGGGCTCAGGCACGAGCAGAACCCCCACCCAAACATGTGCCAGGCTAGCAAGGGTCTCCACTCTCNTGCCACAGAGAGAGAGGATACTGTAGTGTGGGGGGCTCAGGCACGAGCAGAACCCCCACCCAAACATGTGCCAGGCTAGCAAGGGTCTCCACTCTCCAGTTGCCATCACATTCCCTACACACTCCCAAATAAGGGCAGGGTCTTTCCAGCCAGGGTCACATCTCCCATCGCCATTTCTAGCACCACAAGGAGGGCAGGATTTGAATGTGCCAGTCAGTCAGGGTCTCTCAATTGCCATCCTAGTTGAAATCCCTAGCATCCCCTATCACCTCAGGGAGGGCAGGATTTTCACATGACAGTCAGTCAGGGTCTCTCCATTGCTATCCCAAGCAACCCAGGGAGTGCAGGATTTGCATGTTCCAGCCAGCCAGGGTCTCTCAATTGCCATCCCAAGCACCCCAGGGAGGGCAGGATTTGCAAGTGCCAGCCAGGGCCTTTCTAGTTGCAACCCCTAGCATCTCCTAGCACCCCCGGGAGGGCAGGATTTTCACGTGACAGTCAGTCAGGGTCTCTCCATTGCTATCCCAAGCAACCCAGGGAGTGCAGGATTTGCACGTTCCAGCCAGGGCCTTCCTAGTTGCAACCCCTAGCATCCCCTAGCACCCCTGGGAGGGCAGGATTTGCACGTGCTTTCTAGTTGCAATTCCTAGCACCCCAAGGAGGGAGGGCTAGAGGCATCATCCTCATAAATGCACGATATTACTTTGGTGTTCTTAATGTGTTCCCATTTCAGAGAGGAATCAGATGCCAGCCCCAGCGCTGGTGCCACTACCAGGCCAAGGAGGGCCCCTAGGCAGAGGTTGCCACTGCCAATGACACCCCCAGACATTCGGCGCTGGGAGTCAGGTGTCTGGAAGTTTTATGACAAGGTTGACGGAATCGCCACATGCAAGGTAAGGCATGGGGACTGGAACAACATGGAATGAATTGCCTTATGGCCTGACCTGTTAGGAACTGAAGTCCCCTGCAGAGAGAGATTGGCCACCCAGTCCATCCACTTGGGGAGACAAAATGCAGGCAGGGCTTGACAGACCATTGGTCTGACACAGTATGGCACTTCTTATGTTCCTATTTTTTTCTGCTCTTTTATCACTGCAAGAAAAGATTCCACTAGCAGAGGGAGGGGACCACATCGAGGCTCATCACCCACATCGAGTGCACCCATGGCCTGAGAGTGAGGAGGCAGATGGAGGAGTCTGGTTTGGCCATGGAGCCTCAGCGCCAGAAGAAGGGGGGAAGGCAACCCACAAATGATGGCATGTAAGCCCTTCCCCCTTCCAGCCCCGATGTGGAGACCCCTGGGCCTTGGGAGAATGCAGAGGCCAAGGCCTTTCAGGCCTAGTTGGAACGGCCCACCCGTGACTTCATGGTCGAGGTCCAGCTGTCTGCAGCCACCATGGAGAACCGCCTGGTGGAGCAGTTGCAGGTGGTCCAGGTGGAGAGGCAGAAGGTGAAGGCGTATGGACAGTACGTCTACGCCGAGATGGACCACATGCAATTGTACCACCAGGTGCTCTCCAGGTGGCATCGGGACATGGAAGGGGCCCTGAACTTTGCAGTCTCCCATGGCTACGAGCTGCCAGAGTCTCAGGTGGCCAGCACTCAGCCTGGTGCTGCACCCCAATGGCTTTTGCCTTTCCCCCAAGTCTCAGGGGACAGACCTAGAGGCTCCTAGTTTAATTTATAAGTTTCTTTGAATGTTTGCTTTTGGTTTTTAGAATGTTGTTGTTGTTATGTAAATAGTTGTAATAAAAGTTGTTGTATTTCTTGTTATGAGCTATGTTTGACCTGTCCAATTGTTTATCCCTATGTGCTTAAGTTCTGGCTGGCAGGTGGCAGAATCTCATACAGTTTGTCGATCCCTACCAGCAGCACCTGCCACCCCATGTAGCGTAGTTATTAACCAAAAGATGTGCTGTGCCAGCAGCAGGGTCTCAACTAGCAGACAGCCCTGCAGGAGGTGCAGGGCTTTTGTTTGTGTGGGTGGGTGTGACAGAGAGAAAGAGAGACAGGTTCCTTGGCAGCGGGCAGCAGGCGGAAGGAGCTGGTGGTTGGAGTGGCTTTTATTTTCAGCAGCTTCAGTGGGCATCCACAGGTGGGTGCAGAGGAGTAGGTTGGGCGGGCAGGCTGGCATGTGGGCACCGGGCTTCTGGATGCAGTGGAATGGAATGCAGCCCCCAGTGACTGGAATGATGGTTCCTGGGATGGGGGGCATGACTGATTCAGGGATAATGGAATGACAGCCTAAAGTCTATGGTGCATATAGGCAATAGAAAACACTTGCAGCCCCGTTCAATGTCCAGTGTCCCCCCCGGCAAACATCTGAGGGTGCCCCTGAGGTCAGTGGGATGTGGGGCAGTGTGACTTCTGATGCCCAGCTCCCCCCTCTAGAAACTTGGCAGGAGGAGGGGTGGAGAAAGGATCCCCATTGGACCCGAGGAGATGGAGGGAACATCTGCAATGCCCCCATTTTGACAAGGGGGCGGGGACTGAGTCGAGCAGCCACCGGGCCACAGCTACAAGAGCAAGGTGCGGCTGGCAGCAGTGCTTGCAATCATGCCAGTGGCACGTGCTGATGGGGCATGGCCAAAGGGGCGTGCCCTTTGGTTGGGCCCACCAGTTGGGCCCGCTGGTTGTGGTGGGGGGCTAACTTCTCAATTATGAATGCGGTATGGGAGAGGGAATTGGCTAGGAGGGGGATTTTCCCTTTTGGATTAGTTGAAATGGAGGAGGAGGATTTCCCCCCCTGCCTTATAGTAAGGGGGGAGGAGTGGGAGGTGAAATTGCTGGATGTTTAGTGGAATGGTATGCTATGGGGTTTTTGTGGGGATTTGTATTTAGTATATCATATTATGACGTTAAGTTTTGTTGTTATTATGTTGGGGAGGAAGAGGAGATTGTCAGATTTGTTGTTAGTTAAGGGTTGGAGGGGAGGAGGAAGGGATTGTTGAGACTAATGTATATTTGTTGTGGGAAGTGAATACTGAAATGTATTATGTTAATTGATATGTATATGATGTATTTTTTGTATTGGTAGAGAGGTGGCCCCCCTCCCGATGAGAGCAGGGGGGTAAGGTCAGTCTATAGATTCTCCCCTGGTGGTAGCAGGGGTAGAATATGGATTGGTGATTTTTTTTGTTTGATTGATTTGTTGTATTGTATTGATTTATATGTTATTGTGTATATTTCCCTGTGTTTGTTAGCCACCTCGAGTCGCCATGAGTGAGAGAGTTGCAGGATACAAATAAAAGGTGATGATGATGATGATGATGATGATGATGAATGTCTGGTGCACACTTCATTTGATCAAGCGATAGGTGGTAGCAGCAGGTACAGGAATGCAGGCAGGCAGGCAGGCACATATAAAATGTTGTGTGTAATATTTCATCTCATTATGGTAGATTTGCTGCGTGCTGGATGTGGGCAATGGGCATTGGGCACATGAGCACAGATGGGAGTTCTTCCTGGTTCTGGCAGGTGGCAGCCAGGGTAGCTGGATACACCTACCTCTCCCCCTCTAACTCCCATCTCCCTCATTCTATCTGGAAACCTTTCTCTCTCTCTGGCCATATAGTGCAGGTGACAGCATGGGTGGGATCGTATCTGTCTCTCCTTCAAGCAGTGTGTGGACTTTCTCACTCTCTCTCTTATTTCTATCTATCTATCTTGACAGCAACCTGGGCGGGCAGACAGGCTCCTAGGCATGAGAGGAAGGAAGGTGGGCTGAGGAAGGCTTTGAGCTTGGTGGCAACCTGGGGTACAGAACCGTTGGCACAGATGACATATAGGCCTGGTGGCCATTGGCAGCAGCTGTTTCTTGATGCCATGGCATCATAGGCCATAGACCTGGCCTGGGGGCCATTGGCACTGGAAGAAGCAGACATTGGTGGCCATGGTACAGAACCCTTGGCACGGACAGCATATAGGCCAAGGCCTGGGGGCCATCTCCATGAGTGGAATGACAGCAAATGGGAGGAGATCTAGAGACTGAGGTGAAACAGTAAAGCAAGTAAAACTCCCCACCCACACCTAGGCACCTACCAAAATACCCACATACTAAATAACTGTGACAGAGACACGTATAATGTCACGTCACCAATCCCCCTCACCCCCGATTGTCACCCATTGACACAACTTTGCTAATCTGCACGCCTTACGTGACATACTTTATTGATGGCCACATGCACGGGAGCCATCAGCACCTTAAATTCCAAGAGCATTGAGGTCCAGGCAAAGAATGATGAGAGGACAGGGGTAAGTGGGCTGGGCAGGGGCAGGTGCCTGATGGCTGGAGAGGGTGGAAGTTCCCTGGCACTTTTTTGGTAACCATGGCAAAGCCACAGAATAAGGATCCTGGACTGAAGGAGAAGTTTAAGATTCTTTTAGGATTGAGATCATCCTGGGCGAGCTCGAAATCATTAGAGGGCAAGCAAACTGAGTACATCATCTCTGCGGAAAGCCTCAAGGAACTCAGCATTGAATGCAAGTTGAACAACCGGATATGCGCCATTGGTCAAATCTGCAAAGTGCAGAGGATTCGGAATATGATCTGTAGGGATGTGCGAACACGAACAGTCGATCCTAAGAGATAGGCAAGCATTGTTGCGAAGGGACGGGCGATCACCAATAGCCTCCATTTCCCGCAGCTGACTGAAAGGGAATCGGGTACAGGATCTCCCATTCTGCCCCACTGTAATGTTCACCTGCCGGCACACTCATCTGAGTTAATGCAGTCTGAAAGATTGAGGATCAAATGGCTGACGTGCAATAACAGCAGCAGCAGCAGACATTGGGTTGCTGGGGCAGAGCCCGTGGCATTGGCAGGAATGGCAGACATTGGATTGCCAAGGCACAGTACCCGTGACACAGCAGACAGCAGCAGCAGGATTGACAGTGCCCTGTGAGTGGAATGAGTGGCAGCTTCTTGATGAACTGGAATGACAGTCCTCCCTGCCTATAACGTAGACCCCAGAACCTTGATGGTGGGTCCTGGGGCTGGAGTGGCTGTTTTGTTTCTTGGTGCGGTGGAATGACAGTGCCTCTGTGTGAGGAATGACAGCCCCAGACCCACCATGGTGGGTGCTAGGACTAGAAGAGTGGCAGCATGTAGATATTGGCCACAGTCCTCCCTGCCAGTAATGTAGACCCCAGGACCATGATGGCGGGTCCAGGGGCTGGAATGGCTGCTTCTTGATGTAGTTGAAAATTGGTTCTCTGTGCGAGGAATGATGGCCCAATACCCATCACGGTGGGTCCTGGGGCTAGAGTGGAAGCTTGTAGATATTGGACACAGCCCTCCCTGCCAGTAACGTAGGCCCCAGGACCCTGACATCGGGTCCTGGGGCTGGAGTGGCTGTTTTGTTTCTTGGTGCGGTGGAATGACAGCGCTTCTGTGTGAGGAATGATGGCCCAAGACCCATCATGGTGGGTGCTAGGGCTAGAAGAGTGGCAGCATGTAGATTTTGGCCACAGCCCTGACTGCCAGTTATGTAGGCCCCAGGACCATGATGGCAGGCCCAGGGGCTGGAGTGGCTGCTTGTTGATGTAGTTGAAAATTGGTTCTCTGTGCAAGGAATGATGGCCCCAGACCCATCATGGTGGTCATAGGGCTAGAGTGGCAGCTTGTAGATAGTGGCCACAGCCCTCCCTGCCAGTAACATAGGCCCCAGGACCCTGATGGTGGGTCCAGGGGCTGGAGTGACTGCTTCTTGATGTAGTTGAAATTTGGTTCTCTGTGCAAGGAATGATGGCCCTGGACCCATCATGGTGGGTTCTGGGGCTAGAGTGGCAGCGTGTAGATATTGGCCATAGCCCTCCCTGCCAGTAACTTAGGCCCCAGGACCCTGACAGCGGGTCCAGGGCTGGAGTGGCTGCTTCTTGATGTAGTTGAAAATTGGTTCTTTGTGCAAGAAATGATGGCCCCGTACCCATCACGGTAGGTCCTGGGGCTAGAGTGGCAGTGTGTAGATATTGACAACAGCCCTCCCTGCCAGTAATGGAGACCCCAGAACCCTGACGGTGGGTCCTGGGGTAGGAGTGGCTGCTTCTTGATATGGTGGAATGACAGCACCTCTCTGCGAGGAATGATGGGTTCCAGAACCCATGGCACAGACAGCATGGGCGGCATTGACAGCATTAGCAGACATTGGGTTGCCTGGGAACAGAACCTATTGAACAGAAGAGACAACAGAGCAGCAGGATTTGCCTGTACTCAGCACCCATGGAGCCAGGATGGTTGAATTTGCCAGGGAATAGCTCCCATACAGCAGTAGATGGCAGCAGCAGGATTGTGTGGGCACATTTTAATTGGCCAGGGCAGAGCACCCATTGACCAGCAGACAGCAGTGACGGGATTACCAGACCAGTGGTGCACATCACCCAGGGTTGCCAGGGTAGGCTCTGTGTCATGAGAGGCAGGCATACTGAGGCAGGGTTCAAGCTTTGCAACCTGGGCAGGCAGGCGGGCAGGCAGCATGGCATGAGCAGAAGGCAGGCAGACTGAGGCAGGCTTTGATCTAGACCATCTGGGCAGGCAGGTGGGGCGGCAGGCAGTGTGACATGAGCAGAAGGCAGGCAGACGGAGGCAGGGTTCAAGTTTTTCAACCTGGGCGGGAGGGCGGGCAGGCAGCGTGGTATGAGAGGCAGTAGGGAAGGCGGGCTTGGGCAGGCTTTGATCTAGGCAACCTGGGTGGGCAGACAGGCACCTTGGCATGGGAGGCAGGAAGGCAGACTAAGGCATATTACATTGAGCTTTGCGGTAAGCTAGGTGGGCAGACAGGCAGCGTGGCAAGAGAGGCAGTAGGGCAGGCAGGCTGGTACATTGGCAGCAGGGCACTCATATAGGCTAGCAAAGACTGTGCAGCGTGAGAGAGCGAGAGCCAATCAGTGTCACATAAGTGGGCCAAGATCGTGTGACTGTAGGCCGGCTGGCAGGCTTAAAGATTGTTTCCCAATGCCACCCTGCATCATGAGGTCAGTCAGATAAGGTGGCTGAGGCTGTCTAGTATGAGAGAGAGAGAGAGAGAGAGAGAGAGAGAGAGAGAGAGAGAGAGAGGCAGCGCGGGTGCCAGGCATTGGGAGGGAGGGCCAACACCTCAACAGCACAGGAGCAGTAGCCCTAGTCCAGATTGAGGACGAAGAGGAGAAGGAGCCCCATCCAAAGAATGCCTCTGGCATGGGATGACGTGTGCCACTGCATCATCACTCCTTGTCCAGGGGCAGCTCAGAGAATTCCAGCAGTGGAAGGTTCACCTTCAGGAACAGCAACTGCTCCACCAACTTGGCCCCCAGTCTCAGGTGGTGCAGTGCACAAATGTCCCCTGTGATGGAGAACACCCGCTCGCTGGGGACACTGGTTCATGGGCAGGACAGGATATCCTTGACCACTTTTGACAGGGCTGGCCACATATTGGCCTTGCCGGCCCAGTAGGCCAAGGGATCGCTGCTCCTCCAGGATTAGTTGAAATGGTTCCTCCTCCAGGTAGGTCTCCACTGCTGTTGAGGTGCCATCATACTCCTTCTGGTAGCTCTGTCCGGGCACCACCTGCCCCACTGCTTTCAGCCACGCTGCTTGCCCTTTTGTGCTGGGCCCATGCCCCATACTCCCCAGAGTGACCTGCACACAGGAGGAGCTTCTGGAAATAGGGGTGCTGCTGCTGCTGCTCATATTGCTGCTGGTGCTGCTGCTAGGGCTGGGGGCAGGGATAGACCCATCTGGCTGAGAGGGGTGGCTGCTCCTACTCCCACCATCCCCAGGGGTGTCCTCCTGCTGCTGCTGCCTCGCACTCTCCAGAGTCCATTCTGCCTTCCAGACCCTCTTCACCAGCGTACCCTTCCAGAGGCCATAGAGCTGTGTCTCATGTGCCATGCTGCCCTTGATCCTGTGGTCCAGCATGGTTGCCAGGGCATATTTCTCCCAGCGCAAGAGCTCATCAAAACGTGCAATCAGCCCCGCCTTCAGCTTCCATGCTAGTTCAAGCGCCTCATTGGAGAACTTCCTGCCCGGGGGCCACAATCCCGCCCCCTGAGAATCTCGTCCAGGCTCCGGTGGAGACTATGGACAAGCAGGGTCACCTGCCTGAGGGTGGCGGTGGAGCTGCTCACGGTCTCCATCATAGCCAGGAACGGTCTCAGGATGAAGACCGTGTGAGCTAGAATCTCCCATTCCTCCCTGTTGTACCCTTGAGGTGCCTCAATGTCCATCTCCAGTTCCACCTGATGCAGGGCGGCTTTCAGCTCCACAAGCCGCTCGAGCATCAGGAAGGTGGAATTCCACCTGGTGGAGACATCCTGAACCAGTGTGTGCACCGGGGACCCTTGCTCTGTCTGCTTCTGCAGGAGGAGCTCACTGCCCTTCACGCTGCGGTTGAAGAAGACGGCCAGCTTCCTCCCCCGCTCAGCCAAGGAGCTAAGGGTGCCTGGCCCAAGCCTCTTCTCCCCAAAGACCAGAGCGTCCTTCACCACAAGATGGAGGGTGTGTGCGGCGCAAGGGATGCTTGTGAAGCCCCCGTCATGAATTGCCCTTAGTATATTGGCCGCGTTGTCGGTCACCACACACCCCTTGGTGAAGGCCGCGCCTGGCATGACCCACTCCCTCACCAAGGTGGCCAGGGATGCCTCGAGGTTCCTCGAGATATGGGAGCTGTCCATGACTTGTTCTTGAAGCAGGGCCCACCTATACCACCTATGCTTCAGGACCCCTCCTGCCACTGTCAAGCGCTGCCTCTGCATCCTGCCACCAGTGTGCAGTCACTGCCAAGTAGGCATGCTGGGCATTTCTGGTGGACCACATGTCAGTGGTGAAGTGGACTGTGCCCCCCCCCCAGCCCCTGCCAGCAGCTCCCTCACCCACTCCTTCAAAGCCCTGTAGAGCTGTGGCACCACGGTCCAACTCAGGGTGGAGCAGGAAGGCATCTTAAAGTTGGGGACCAGGAACCCAATCAGCTGATGGAAGCCCTTGTCCTCCACAATTGACAAGGGCTGGCCATCCAGGACAATCATTTATGCCAACAGGTGCTTGGCTTTCCCTTAGAAGCCAGTGCCACGGCGCCCTGATGATGGCCTTGACAGATCCCCCCACCCCATCTCCTCCATGGTGGACTGACGGAGCTGCTGGTGAGACTCCTGCTGCTCTTCTGCCACCATACTGCTCCTGCTGCTAGAGGCAGCAGCAGTTGGTGCAGGATGCTGGCCCGCTGAAGGAGCTGGGCGACTGGTCACTGCAGTCGGGAACCCGCTGGCATCCACGTCCCCTGCCTTCCCGCTGAGCAACAAAGCACTGTGGCATGCCTTGAGGGGTCTTGCCCTTGCAGTTGTGCCAAGATTGGAGAGCATCTGCCCACGCTTCACCAACTTATTGCACAGCATACACTGCACCTCTCTGGTATCATCTGCCCACACCTGCTTAAAATGATACCAGACTGAGGATTTCCCCCCCCCCTCCTGCCTTCATGCCTGCCCCAGCTGATGTACTGCTGCCAGCGCTGCTGGGAGGGGGAGAACTTGGTGGCACTGGCGACACAGCTCTGGGAGGAGGGTCAGCCATCACCTCAGCTACAGACATCTCCTCTGCGGCACTAGGGTCTGCCTCTGATTCACTGCCCACGATCATGGTGATGTCCCATGAAGGGGAGTACTGGGACCCTGAGGCTAGACTGTCCATGCCTGCCATGCTGCTGGCACTCTCCCTGTACCCCCCTCTGTAGCTGCTGCTGCTGCTGCTTCTGCTGCTACTTGTCTCCCTACTGACATTGCCTGGGGATCAGACCCGGCCTCTAGCAGCCGGGGTGGGATGCACCAGCTCTGGACTACTGGGGATTGCCTCGATAGCGGGAGACATTGGTGGTCGTGGAGGAACATTGGAAGCAGGACCAGCACCTGCTCCAGCACCACCAGCACCAGAGACAGACACAGTCTCAAGTCCTGCAGGCCTTCCAATGCCCTGTGTGGCAGGGGAGGAGGGCACTGCCAGGAGGCGATGCTGAGCAGCTGAAGCCTGTTCCCCTAAAGCAGGCCTGCTGAGTTTGGGGTGTGTGTGATGTGCTCTGCCTCTGGCTACTGCTGCTGCCACTCCCCTGGCATGGCCCCTATCTATCTACACTAAATCTAACTGCTATTAACTATTCTAAATGCTATGAACTAAATGGATTATCTAATAAGTACACAGGCCTACTCCTACAAACACTAAAACTAAATCATTAAACGTTATCTCTATCACTAAGCTAACTCCTACATCAATCTATCTATCTATCTATCTATCTATCTATCTATCTATTGGAATAGAGGAATCACAAACAACACAACGAGGGGTACAAAACTGAATGAAACCTAAATCTATCTAATAATCCTACTCTAAATGAAAAAACAGGGACAGGGAAGGGAATCAGGGATGGAATATATTGGAGAGGGAAAGGATTCAATGGAGGGGAGAGGAAGGAAGGAAGATTGAACACAGGGAACCCAGGGAGGGGTAAAAACAAAAAATAAACAGTAAATCTATTTAAGCTAAGATAAATAAATGAGAATATGGGGATAGATGGGTTGGATGGGTGAAATGGGAGGAGGATGGCAATGGATTGGGGATCTGGGAACTGCTGGGACAGGGAGCCTTCTGTAATGCCTGCTGTTCAGGATCAGTGACTAGCTCAAAAGGTGTTGGGAAGGGGGGAGGCAATCAGTTTTGTTTCTTGCTGCGCCCACCTCACCGCAAGCCCCATTGACTCCGTGCATCCTAGCCCGTGGCCAATCACAGACTGCGAAGCCAGTGGTCTGAGGCGAAAAGGGAGGGTGATTGGGCAGGCTGGCTGCTACTCCAAGCCTCTCCACCCTCCACCCCTGGTGCCTGGAAGTCTGCTACTCAGCTGATTCTCCCTCCCTGCCACGTTTGGCCTTACAGTGTCACCACATTTTAGCCACTCGAACTCACCCGAACACGATTCAAACTGACCGAACTGTTTGGTCATTTTGGAGTTCGGAATTGAGTTCAGTTCGGTTGGTTCAGGTTCAGGTTCGGTCATCTGAACAGGTCGAGTTCGGGCTGAACTCCAAACTTCCGAACCGCGTTCACCCTTTCCTAGACTTGGAATATGGACAGGTCATCCTAGATATGCTCTAACAAAACCAATACACCCTGTAATAGTGATTAATACACATGATAGAACTGATAAGGAAGTAGGTAGGCACTTTTAGGAGAATGAATTTGCTGAAGAGCCAAGCTATTTCTTTGCATTTATATTCAACATAGAGAATGTGGGGAGAATACTGTACCAATCCCAGATCTAACCACTTATAAGTAAGCCAAGTGAAGCACTCTGAGCGGCCCGGAGCCCACACTAGCAGCCGGACTTCGGGATAATTTTTTTTTAAAAATCCAGGCTGGGCAGGGTGGGTGGGGAGTGTCCCCCATTCCACCCACGCAGCCTGGGAGGGGGAGGGGGTGGTATGTTTTTTTTCCCCATTGATCTCAATGGGGACAGTTTCCCATTGAAATCAATGGAAAAAACCGGTACCGGTATACCGGTTTAAATCCAGTAAACCGTTTTTTTGTAAATCAGTAACTGGTAAAACCTGTAGCCGTTTTTTTGCCCCAAGTCCCACCCCTAGTATAAACTAAAATCAAACAGAGGGGAAAAGGACCAAATTATAAAGTTAACAATCTCATTGAGCCCACCAACCAGCTCAATGGTGCATAGTTATGATTAATCACTAAAAGGTAGTGTTGGCTCAGCGGATGCTGTTACGCACTAATCCTTCGGTTTTCCCCAACTTTTCACAACAAGCCTAAGGAAGCCAGCAACTGCCTTATTAGATTCCAGATTAGTCCCTTGAAGTAACCTCAACATCCTACACTCTTCAGAAAGGGAGAAGTCCTGTAATAGCAGCTCTATCCACACTTTCCTGAGAGCCCTATACTGCAAACCGTGAAAAAGCACATGTTGCATAGTTTCCACTTCCTGCAAATCACAGCTACAGGTTCTGATAGCATAGGGAATTTGTTCTCTTCTGCCTCTCACTACATCAGTTTCTAGTAGATTAAACCAAAAGAGAGTAATCCATCTCCTTAAATTAGAATCCTGCATTTGTAGCAGATGATTTTCAAGAGCACAGTTGAATTTAATCTGTGGATACATAGGAGCTATCTTGGTTGCAGCAATAGCTTGTAAGTCCACCTTCACCGCAAGGTCTTTAACCTTAGTTTTAAGTTCTAAGTGATCAAGGGTATAGACTGAAGGATGGGTACCATCTAAAGAAAGATATAGGTTAGCTCCCAGCATTTATACTTCCACCATTTATACTGCATGGCCCCAGCGTGTGCTTTTTGTTCCAGGTAGCATTGACAGGCTAATGGTGAAGCCTTCCCCTGTGCTAGTTTATGCCAAAACATAAGGGCTCTAAGCTGAGTTTCAGCCTGGATTGATATAAAGCCAGTTTCCAAGTGAAGCATAGGAAGGGGGGTGGCTCTTGGTGCTCTTAGTATATTCCTCAAAAAAGCATTTCGGAGGAGCTCCCATCTGGAATCATAACTATAAAATATCAATTCTGTTCCATAGAGGAGCTGGGGGAGCACTTTAGTCTTAAATACCCCAACTACAAGATCAAGAGGGGCCAGCGGAGCAGAGCAGCACATTCTTAGGATTGCAGTCAACGACTGCACCACCTTAGCCATCCAACAATACCAATTAGCCCTCCAGGCCCGAGTTGCTGAGAATACGAGACCAAGGTAAGATAGTGAACTACACAGGCTATTCTCTGTGTACTAGCCTTCTACACATATCTTGATTTTCTTACTATGAAAATTCTTTAAAATAGGGAGTAAAAGAGAACTAGACATTAAAAATATATATTTTTAGGCATGTATGAACAGAATGGAGTTTGGACGTTTGGCTGTTTGGATTAAAAACTTAGTTTGGATTTGTTGGTCGGTCCGGCAGAGTTCGGACCCCCCAGAATGTTCAGAGACTTTGGTTCTACCAGGAGGCTTGGGGTGCTCCAGGGACACCCAGGGTGCCCGTGGAGGCATGGCAGGCCATTGGAGACCCAGCAGCAGCAGCAACAGAGACCAGGAAGGATTGAGGCTTGGCACCCCGGGTTGCCCATGCAGGCAGGCTCTGTGCTTGGCTGCTGGGGGTACCCGTGGCACCAGGACTGGCTGTCTGAGAACCAGAAGCAGCATCAGAGGCTTGGAAGGCTTGGTGCTTGGCACCCCAGGTTGCCTGGACAGGCAGGCTCGGCACTTGGCCCCTGGAGGTGTCTGTGGTGAAAGGACTGGCCATCTGAGATCCAGTGGCAGCAGCAGCAGCAGAGACTGGGAAGGCTTGAAGCTTGACATCCCAGGTTGCCCGGGAAGGCAGGCTCAGCGGTTGGCCCCTAGGGGTGCCCAAGATGCCAGGGCTGGCCTTATGAGACCCAGCGGCAGCAACAGCTGCAGAGGCCAGGAAGGCTTGGCACCTGGCACCCCTACTCAACCGGACGTTGCAGGCTGGTAGGCCTCCAGAAGGGATGGGTGAACGTGGTTCAGAAATTTGGATGTCGGCCTGAACTCGGCCTGTTCGGACGACTGAACCCGAACCCGAATCCAAACATGAACAGACTGAACCGAACTCAATTCCGAACGTGACCGAACAGTTCGGTCAGTACACGTTCGGATGAGTTCGGGTGGAAAAAATGTGTGACTGGAAGGCAAAATGTGACAGGGAGGGGAAGTCAGATGAGGAGTAGACTTCCAGGCACCAGCAGTGGAGAGGCTTGGAATATCAGCCAGCCTGTCGAAACACCATCCCTTTTCGCCTCAGACCACTGGCTTTGCAGTCTGCGATAGGCCATTGGCTAGGCTGCATGGAACCAATGGGGCTTGTGCTGAGGCGGGCGCAGCAAAAAACAAAACTGATTGCCTCCCCCATTCCCAAAACCTTCTGAGCTAGTCACTGTTCCTGAACAGCAGGCGTTTCAGAAGGGTCCCTCTCCCAGCAGTTTTGTTCTCCTCAATCCATTGCAATCCTCCTCCTATTTCACCAATCCACCTCATCTACCTCCATATTATCATTTATTTAGATTATATTAGATAGATTTAGGTGTTATTTTTTGTTTTTACCCCTCCCTGTGTTCCCTGTGTTCAATCTTCCTTCCTCCCTCCCCCCTCCATTGGATCCTTTCCCTCTCCGTCTTATTCCATCCCTGATTCCCTTCCCCTGTTTTAAGTTTTGGATTTATTTAGAGTAGGATTATTATTAGATTGATTTTCATTTCAGTTTTGTACCCCTCCCTGTGTTCTTTGTGTTTCCCCCTGTGTAATATTGTATATATAGATAGATAGTTATTAGATAGATAGTTACTAGATAGATATACATAGTAGTTAGCTTAGTTATAGAGATAGATAGAGATACAGTGTGTTTGTAGGACAAGACCTTTGTAGTTAATTATTAGGATATTCCATTTAGTTCAATAGGTTTTAGAATAGTTAATAGCAGTTAGGTTTAGTGTAGAGATAGATATATATAAAAAAAGAAATGGCCACTCCAGCCACAGGACCCACCGTCAGGGTTCTGGGGTAGGGCTGTAGCGGAATGTCACAGCGGTAGCTATTTCTGCCAGAAGCAGCGTTTCCGCAATTAGTGGTACGGTGTGGCAGAGGCTTTCATTCCGCTAGTTTCATTCCACTACTTCCACAGTTCCGCTAATTTCATTCTGCTACTTCCACAGGCTTTGCAAAATAGTGGAAACATGACATTTTCGCTACTTCCGCCATTCCGCCAGTGCCACAAAATAGTGGAACAGTGGTTTTGTGACAGTTTCTGCAATTTTCCCGCAATTCCGCAATGTGCAGAATGCCAGCGGAATTAGCAGAATGTCCGCAGAAAAGCTGCGGTGTGGCGCGGGCAATTCCGAAATGGCAGAATGGAATCGCGGTGCGGTAACAACTGCTGCAACAACAGTCCTATTCTGGGGCCTACATTACAGGCAGGGAGGGCTGTGACCAATATCTAGAAGCTGCCACTTTAGCCCCAGGGCCCACCATCATGGGTCTGGGGCCATCATTCCTCGCACAGAGAGCTGATTTTCAAAGCATCAAGAAACAGCCTCTCCAGCCCCAGAACCCGCCACCAGGGTTCTGAGGTCAAGTTCAGGCAGGGAGGGCTGTGGACAATATTTATCTAGAAGCTGCCACTCTAGCCCCAGGACCCACCGTCATGGGTCTGGGGCCATCATTCCTCGCACAGAGATCCAATTTTCTAAAGCATCAAGAAACAGCCACTCCAGCCCCAGGACCCACTGTCAGTGTTCTGGGGCCAAGTTACTGGCAGGGAGGGCTGTGTTGAATAGCTTTAAGCTGCCACTCTAGCCCCAGGACCCACCATCATGGGTCTGGGGCCATCATTCCTCGCACAGATAGCCGATTTTCCAAAGCATCAAGGAACGGCCACTCCATCCCCAGGACCCACTGCCAGGGTTATGGGGCCAAGTTACAGGCAGGGAGGGCTGTGGCCAATACCTAGAAGCTGCCACCTTAGCCCCAGGACCCACTGTCATGGGTCTGGGGTCATCATTCCTTGCACAGAGGCAATGTCTTTCAACTGCATCAAGAAACAGCCACTCCAGCCCCAGGACCCACCATCAAGGTTCTGGGGCAAAGTTACAGGCAGGGAGGGCTGTGTCCAATACCTAAAAGCTGCCACCTTAGCCCTAGGACCCACCGTAATGGGTCCAAGGTCATCATTCATCGCACAGAGAGTCAATTTTCCGAAGCATCAAGAAACAGCCACTCCAGCCCCACAACCCACCGCCAGGGTTCTGGGGCCTACATTACTGGCAGGGAGGACTGTGGCCAATATCTAGAAGCTGCCACTCTAGCCACAGGACCCAACGTCATGGGTCTGGGGTCATCATTCCTCACACAGAGGCACTGTCATTCCACCATATCAAGAAACAACCACTTCAGCCCTAGGACCGGCCATCAGGTTTCTGGGGTCAAGTTACAGGCAGGGAGGGCTGTGGCCAATATATTTAAACTGCCACTTTACCCACAAACCCACCGTTATGGGTCTGGGGCCATCATTCCTCACACAGAGAGACTTTTTCCGAACGCCTGAACTGAACCGAACATGACTGAACTGAACTGCCAAACCTGAATGTGGTGACTGACCTGAACACCCAAACCAAATGGGCCGATCAAACCAGACCGAACAGAACAGCCCAACCCAAACCATGATCTGTTTGCCCATCCCTAGCCTCCAGTTCTACTTGCTCTATACTGGATTCTCCAGTTCTTGTCACCATCACAGCTGGGCGTTGCAGGCTGCCAGGCATAGGTGGAGCAGTGGAAGAGGCCTGGCCAGAGCTTGGTGATTGGCATCCCTGCTCGACCAGGTGTTGCAGACTGGCTGGCATTGGTGGCGCAGCGGCAGAGGCCCAGCCAGGGCTTGGTGGTTGGCACCCCTACTTGACTGGACATTGCAGAATGGCATCGTACTCGACTGAGCTCATGATAGTCTACTGCAAATTTGTCAAGCCTTTCCCGGTGGTGAATCTCGCGGACATTCAGTCCTGGACCACCAGCTTACTCATCCAAGCTATGCCCATCTATAATAGGGAGGAGAAAATGGCTGAAGTGCAGTACCACCACCATCAGCAGACATTGTATTGCCAGGGCACAGTAACTGCAGCTGGCACCCCTGCATGGCCGGGAATTGCACGCTGTCTGGCATTGATGGAGCAGTGGCAGAGGCCCAGCCAGGGCTTGGTGGATGGCACCCCTACTCCACCGAGTGTTGATGGCTTTCATCCTTCTCGCTGGATCTGAACAAGCTATTCTGCCAATTGGTTCAGCCTTGCCTGGTGGTGAATCACATGGCCACCCAGTAGCAGACATTGGATTTCTGTGGCACAGTACCCATGGCAAAGCAGAGACAGCATTGGCAGCAGCAGCAGCAGCAGCAGACATTGGATTGTTGGGGCACAGAACCCATGGCACAGACAGCAAAGGCAGAGTTGGCAGCAGCAGCAGACATTAGACTGCCCGGTAGCAGAACCTATGGCACAGACAGCAGAGGCAGCATTGGCAGCAGTGGAAGACATTGGATTGCCAGGGCACAGAACCCATGGCACAGACAGAAGAGGTAGCATTGGCAGCAGCGGAAGACATAGGATTGCCCTGTAGCAGAACCCATGGCATAGACAGCAGAGGCGGCATTGGCAGCAGCAGGAATTGGATTGCCAGGGCAGAGTACCCATGGTACAGCAGAGGTGGCATCAGCAGCATATATAGGATGGCCAGGGCACAGAGCCTGTGGCAGTGCAGAGGCGGCATTAGCTTCAGCAGCAGACATTGGATTGCCAGGGCACAGAACCCGTGGAACAGCAGCAGACAGAAGCAGCAGGATTCCGTGGGCACAATTGGATTTTCCAGGGTAGAGGACCCATGTATCAGCAGACAGCAGCAGCGGGATTACCAAACCAGTCGGGCACATCACCCAGGGTTGCCAGGGCAGGAAGACAGGCACCTTGGCATGAGAGGCAGGCAGGCTGGGGCAAGGCTTTAGCTTTGCCCACAGGGCAGTCAGACAGGCATTTTGGCATGAGCAGAAGGCAGACTGAGGCAGGGTTTGATATTGGCCACTTGGGCCGGCGGGCAGACAGGCAGTGTGGTATGCGAGCCAGAGGGAAGGCAGGCTGGGACCTTGGCAGGGCAATCAGATAGGCTGGCAAAGACTGTGCAGCACAAGAGAGAGCCAGTCAGATAGGTGGGCCGAGATCATCTAGCCAGAGGCCGGCTGGCAGGCTTACAGCTTCCCAATGCCACCCAGTGTCATGAGGTCAGTCAAATAGGCCAGCCGAGGCCATCTAGTATGAGAGTGAGAGGATGCCGGACATTGGGAGGGAGGTACAGCACCTCAGCAACAGCAGCCCAAATTGAAGAGGAGCCCCATTCCAAGACTTCCCCTGGCATGGGATGGCATGGGCCACCGCACCATCAATCCATGTCCAAGGGCAGCTTCGGGAATCCCAGCAGCGGAAGATTCACCTTATTAAAAAGCAACTTGTCCACCAACTTGGCCCCCAATCTAAGGCAGTGCAGCGAACAAATGTCCCCCGCCATGGAGAACACCCATTTGCTGGGGACACTCATTGGTGGGCAGGACAAACAACCCTTGGCCACTTTGGATAGTGCCAGCCACACATTGGTCTTGCCAGCCCAGAAGGCCAAGGGATCACTGCTGGGTTCGATGCATGACTCCTCCTCCAAGTAGGTGCCCACTGCTGCTGAGGTGCTGTCATGCTCCCTCACATAACTTTGCCTGGGCACCACCTCCACCACTGCCCTCAGCCACACTGCCTACTTTGTTGTGCATAAGCCTATGCTCAGCAGAGTGCCCTGAACATTCGAGCTGCTGCTGGCAATAGGGTTGCTTCTGCTCAGCCAGTAGCAGTACTGCTACTGCTAGAGGTGAGGGAAGGGATAGTCCCCACCGACTGAAAGGGGTGGCTTATCCCACTCCCACCATCCCCAGGAGCATCCTGCTACTGATGTCGCACACTTTTAAGAGCCTGCTCTGTCTGCCGGACCCTCTCCACCAGGTCACCCTTCAAGTGCCCATAGAGCACTGTCTGGCATGCTACACTGCCCTTGACCTTGGGATACAGCATGGTTGCCAAAATGTATTCCGCCCACTGCAGGAGCTCATCGAACCGCACATTCAGCCCTGCCTTCAGCTGCCACACCAGGTCAACTGCCTCATCCGCCAGCTTCCTGCCCTGAGGGCCACAATCCCGCCTCTGGAAAATCTCCTCGAGCCCAGCCTCCTGAGGAGACTCTGGACCAGAGGGGTCACCTGGCTGATGGTGACAATGGAGGAGCTGATGGTCTCCACCATGGCCAGGAACGGTCTCAGGACGAAGACGATGTGAGCCAGGATCTCCCATTCCACCCCATCATACTCTGGAGGTGCCCCGCTGTCCATCACCAGTTGAACCTGATGCAAGGTGGATTTCTGCTCAAGAAGCCGCTCGAGCATCAGGAACATCAAATTCCACCGGGTGGACACATCCTGCACCAGCTGGTGCACTGGGGAGCCTTGTTCTGTCTGCTTCACCCAGAGGAGGTTGCTGCCCTTCATGCTCCAGTTAAAGAAACTTGCCAGCTTCCTCCTCCACTCAATAAGGGACCTAAGGGTGCCTGCCCAAATCCCCTTCTCCCCCAAGCCCAAAGTGTCCTTGACCATGAGGTGAAGGTTGTGTGTGGTGCAAGGGATGCTGGTGAAGCCCCCCTTGCAGGCTGCCCTCAATATGTTGGTCGCGTTGTCTGTCACTATGCACCCTTGTTGAAGGGTGCTCATGGCATGACCCAGTCCCTCACCATGGTGGTCAGGGCTGCTTCGATGTTAAGAGTGGTGTGGGGGCCATCCATGACTTCCACCTGAAGCAGGGTCCACGTATAACCTGCTTCGGGACCCCTCCTGCCACTGTCAAATGCTGCCTCTGGGTCCTGCTACCAGTACACTGTCACTGCCAGTTAGGCATGCTGCACGTTCCTACTCGACCACAGGTCTGTGGTGACGTGGATGGTGGCACCCCCAGTCCCTGCCAGCTGCTCCCTCGTCCATCCTTTTAAAGCCTGGTACAGGACTGGCACTACCTGCTGACTCAGGGTGATGCGTGAAGGCAGCTTAAACTGTGGGGCCAGGAACCCAATCAGGTGCCTAAACCCCATGTCCCCAACCACCAAGAAGGGCTGCCCATCCAACACTATCATTTCCCCCAATGTACGCATGGTTTTCAGTTGAAAGCCATGCTGCCTTCCATGTCCTGTAGCTTCCCATGGACTTAGCAGCTGCCCCCACCCCAGCTCCTCCATGGAACACTGATGCTGCTGCTCCTGCTGCTGCTCCCCCCTAGCAGCGATACCGTTCCTGCTGCTAGAGGCAGCTGATAGAGCAGGAAGCTTTCCTGTTGATGGATGTGGACGCCTAGTCACTGCAGTCGGGAACTGGCTGGCGTCCACTGCCCCTGCCTGCCCACTTAGCAACACAGTGCTGTGCCATAACTTGAGGTGCCTCGCCATGGAAGTTGTGCCAAGATTGATGAGCACCTGCCCAAGCTTCACCACCTTCTGGCACAAAGTGCACTGCACATCTCTGGGATCATCCACCCGCACCAACTGAAAATGTGCCCAGACGGAGGATTTTTTGCCCCTCCTGCCTTCTGTCCTGCACCTGGTGATGCACTGCTGTCAGCGCTGATGGGAAGAGAAGAACATGGTGGTGACACAGCTCTCAGAGGGAGAGCCATCGCTTCAGCACCAGACATCTCCTCTTCAGGATTAGTGTCTGCCTCACTGTCCCCAATCAGAGTGATGTCCTGCAAAGGGGAGTACTGGGACCCTAAGGCTGCTGGATTGACCACCATGCTGCTGCCACTTTCCCTGTACCCCCTATAGCTGATGCTCCTCCTCTCCCTACTGTCATTGCCCAGTGATCCGGCCCTGCCTCTAGCAGCCAGGGTGGGATCCACCAGCCCTGGACTGCTGGGGATCACCTCAATAATGGGGATCGGGGACATAGGTGGCCCTGGAGGAACATCTGACCCCGAAGCACCTGCACCTGCTTCTGCAGTCGCAGCAGAGATAACCTTCCAGTGGCCTGCGTGGCAGTGGAGGACCCTGGCAGAAGGCGCCGCTGAACCAGACCTCAGCTAGTGCCACTGCTGGGAGCCTCTAAAGCCTAACTGCCAAAATCAGGTCTGTGTAGTTTGGGGTGTGGTGATGGGCTCTGGCTACTGATGATGCCTGCTGCCACTCCGCTGGCAGGACCCCTGCCACATGCCCCATTGCCCCCCTTACAGACAGCAGACAGGCCTCTCCTTCTTCCTTTCTCCATTTCTCCCACCCAAAGAATGCACAGGAAGATTTTATATATTTATTTATTTATTCAACTTTGTAATCTAATATTAAATATATATACACTAACTCTAACTGCTATTAACTATTCTAAAACCTATGGATCTAAATGGAATATTATTTAATATGTACAAAGCCCTAGTCCTACAAACACACACTATAAAATATTAAAACTGAATCATTACACACTTTCTCTGTCTATCTCTATAACTAAGCTAATTCCTACAACTATCTATCTATAGTAACTATCAAATATCTATCTTTCTATATATACAGAGAGATTGTGGAGGGGGGGGACACACAGACAACTCACAAGGGAGGGGTACAAAACTGAAATGAAACCTAAATCAATCTAATGCTACTCAAAATAAATCCCAAAACAGGGGAAGGGAATCGGGGATGGAATATATACAGTGGAGGGTAGGAAGAAAGAACACAGGGAAGGGTAAAAAAATAAATTTAACACCTAAATCTATCTAATCTAATCTAAATAAATGAAACTATGGAGGTAAATGTGTGGGAATGGGTGAAATAGGAGGAGGATGGCAATGGATTAGGAACACAAACTGCTGGAAGAGGGAGACTTCTGAAAATGCCTGCTGACAGGAACAGTGGCTAGCTCAGAAGGAATTGGAAGGAGGTAGGGTAATGACTTTTGTTATTTGCTGCGCCCACCTTACCACAAGCTCCATTGCCTCCGTGCAGCCTAGCCTGTGGCCAATCACAGACTGCAAAGCCAGTGGTTTGAGGAAAAGAGGAATGGTGATTGGGCAGGCTGGCTGCTAGTCCAAGCCTCTCCACACCTGGCACAAGAAAGTTGGCTCCTCAGCTTCCCCCCTTCCCTCCCACCCAGTTCTGCCAGCCCTGTTTTTCCCACCTAAACGCGGTCAAATCCACCCAAACTCATCTGAACGCGACCAAACTGTTCAGAGCTTCAGGCGTTCGATTCAGGCGTTTGGTTCAGCCATCTGAACTGGCCAAGTTTGGGTCGAACACCGAACATCTGAAGAGCGTTCGCACATGTCTAATATTTTTCCTTTCTAGCAGTTTTTGACAAACTCTTTTGCTAGAGGGTATTGAGGAATCTTAACAGTCCCATGGTGAGAGGTAAAATATTCTTAAAATATTTGGAATGGGCAATAGACAAATTAAGTAGTGGTAATAACGGATGAAGTTTCAACATGGCCAAAAAAAAAAGTGGCAAACTTTGTAGGAGACACAATTATGGGTATTTTCAGACGTGACGAGATTCACCACAGTGAATCACGCTCAAACCCGCGGCGGGGTCAAAGGGCCCTGAACATCTGTTCGGCGCACGTTAGATGTTCACGCTCAATATGCACATGGGGCCAATTTCAACCACGCTTCCCGGGCTAGCCGGGGGAAGGTCCCGGGAAGCATGGTCAAACGGACCCCCACGGGGAACCAACCAAAAGTAACGTCTGGACGCCAATCCCCGCACGGAACCAAACAAGATGAGCCCCAGCCGGGGACGAGGCACGCAGCGTCGCTGCCGGGCAACCAGCAACAACACAACCACCAGAGGGAGATTTAAAGCAAAATTGGCAGCAAGCAAGCATGGCGGGATGGAGCAAGGAGGGAGGCGGAAGAGAGCGGAGGCACAGACAGCGACAGTGGCGGGACAGGAGCCGGAGGAGGTGCAGGCAGGCCCAGCGATGCAGGTGGAGGGGGCACAGGCAGAGGAAGGGGGCCCACGGGTGCACCCGACCAGGGAGGCGGCCCAGGCACAATGCCTACAGCTGCAGCCAGGTCGCGATGCCCCGGGGACAGCGACCGGAATGGGCCCAGAGGAGGCACCCAGGAAAAGGGTAAGGGGGAACAAGGGGGGGGCACAGGGGGCACGGGAGACCCCCCTGGGGGGGCCGTCGGGG
>QEPC01004199.1:126998-139194 GCA_003113815.1 Sphenodon punctatus | reverse complement strand
CCCCCCCCCCCACACACACAGAGTGACAACCTCTTCGCATGGCACTGGTACTGTGGCACTGGCAAATTGAACAGACCAGGCAAGTGGAATTGGAGCCAAGCAGAGAGATTTCTCTGGCCTCATGGTGCTAAGTGCCAGCCAAGCAGCAGGCAGAACTAGAAGCAATGTGGCACCCAATTATTATTATTTTTAAACTGCATTGCATGGTAAAGGTAAACATAACCCTCATTCCCCAGCTGGTGGACAGGACATGTCAAACCATACCAGGGAAGGCTAGGTAGCCCTCCCCCACCCCAGCTGGTTACTTACAGATGCAGCATCACTGTAGCACACAGCCAAATTCAGCAAAGAGAATGGAGAAAATGATTGCAGCCACTTTTATTTTTACCTGCCAGCCAAGACCCCTTCACCACTGAATGGAGGCGAAGGGCAAATTGTCGGGTCCCCCATCCAGCTCCATCTTGAGCCATGTTGTGAGATCACGTAATGGCTGTTCAGAGGGGCCTGTTAGAAAGTCCCTGCTGCAGTGTGTTGTGTTGGCCTGTGTGCCGTTGCCCCGAATGCGCATGCGCGAATCACGCTGCGCAGGGTTTCTTGGAGGCATGCCTCTTTTAGGAGGGACTGATCTCCTGAGTGTTGGAGACAACGGCAGTCCAGCACGTGGAGGGGACTAGGCAGCCCACCCACGCATCCCTCTAGCACTGTTGTCACCGACGGTTGCCTTTAGGGAGCCGAGGAGGAATTTTGGCGAGCAGCCAGTTTACGTGGATCGCTGTTTCGCCTCCTCAGCAGTGCAGGGTAGGCTAAATAGGATAATTTGATGGATTCAGAAACTAATTTGGCTCAATTTGAACGACTTAATTGGTTTTCATTAATGGAAGTAAATAGGGTAATCTGTCATACATGAGAAGATTTGAAAGATAATTGACTGAATACATGGATACACAGTGTGATACTGGGGAAGACAAATTTTGTCGCACTCCGCAGGGGTCCAGTATGCTATTATAGGTTAAATAGGGATATGTTAAGATAGTGAGTCATCTCCTTAAGAGATGGGGGCTGAACCCAGGTGTAATGCGGGGTGCAGCATGCACTGGGGTCATGACCCTGGGGGCCTGGTTGAGTAGCCGGGTGAGTAGGGACATGCGCTGTCTTCACACCTGGCTGGCAACAGACCCCTTACTCAGGGCCACAGTTGGGCTTGCCCCCCTTCGGCCACTTGCAGTTGCTGTCGAAGGAGGGGAATGTAGAGGCAGAGGTACTGGCACTGGAAGGCACAGCCAGTCCAGTCCCAGAGTTAATAAGTTTTATTTTAGTTAGTATACTGGACCCAATTGCTTGGTGCAATTGCCCCACCAGCCTTTGTTGGTTCATCTTGATGATTGGAATTTAATAAAGAGTGCAGCCTTGAGTTAACCCAAAATCCTGTCTCTGAGTCTTATTTGGGGGTTCCTCGACAATCAAAAGCTTGCCATCTGGCTTGGCCAGCCAATCAAAACTTGCCATCATCTTGCAGGGATGGAAATTCCATTCCTCCTGAATGGGCGTTGCTTGGTCTTTTTCCACCTGTAGCAGTTTTGTAACACAGGCAGTTGTCATGTAACCAGCTGAGATTGGCTGCAATATATACAATTGCTTTCTCATGGAAGATGAATAGAGGAATTCAAATAAATGGAGGAATAGATTGTGGATAATGCTCAGTATGGAAAGGGTCTCAGCAGACTTATTGGGTAAACTGGTTGATTTTTATCGAGCATGGACACTGTGTTGGGATATGATTAATAAGTTATGGAAGAAAACTAGCAGAGTGCCTGTGCCTTTGCTGTGAGTAACTGATTTTTTGATCTGTTTTGTAAAGAAATGGATAAGAGATGTTGCATATGAATGTCATGGGAAATATGCGTTGAGAGAATTTGGATGTATGTATTTTTTTTAATTATTATTATTATTATTTATTATCAATTTTATTGGTTTAAAAACAGTTCATATACATAAGTAATAACCATATGGAAACCATCATAATAACACGATGTACCTAGACTTTCTGATCAATTGCTTACAAAAAAAGACATATACCAAACAAAAAGAAGAAACAAAAGCTCTCAACTCTCTATCTTCAACAAGGGACTCTTTGTCCTTAGTGTAGTTCTTACAATTAGGTTAGATCCCAAGTAACTGTTGGTACTCTTTCTTATCCATACTTCTCTCCTCCAAAGTCAGTATAATTGGCACCCAGATATCTTCAAAGCCTTGTAACTTATTGTGGAGGGCTGCATGGAACCTTTCCATGGTAAACGTATACCAAATTCTTTGTGTCATTTCCTCCATGGAGAGATCTTCGGCCGCCCTCCAATGTCTGGCTATGATGTTAACAGCTGCTAGAAATATAATCTTACAGAACTTTTGGCATACAAACATACGTTTCATTTCCGGATACAAGCCCAGCAGGGCGATTTCAGGCTTAAAGGGAAAAACTTCCCCAGCGACCTTATTTACTAATTTCCATACTTTACACCAAAAGACTTGAATTTTCTCACAGTCCCACCAACAATGTTTATAATTCCCTATTTCTCCACAACCCCTCCAGCATAACCCTTTCCCAGTTGGATCAGCAAATTTAATTCTTTCTGCGTAAGGTAGTATCTAGTAGTCAGTTTCATCTGTATTTCCTTGACCTCTAGAGAGACTGCACACTTATTCATGTGGTGCCATTTTTTTCCCCTTTCATTTTCCTCTAAAGGCAAACTTAAGTCATTGCTTCACTTTTCAAGATACTTGATGGGCCAGTCCCTTCAATTCTTTATAGATCCTCCCTAATCTACCTGAGGCTTTATTCCTCTTAAAAAGTATCCTCTCTAGCTTAAGCGGTTCCCTACTTAGCCTTTCCCTGTTTTGTGGGCAGTTAACCTCAATTGAAGATATTGAAAGGTATTCAGACTCTCTTGTGTCAGTTCCTCTATTTTTTTTGAGGGACTGCAAACTCCCCCCCCCCAAAACAAAAGGTTGCTCCATCCTGGTTATGCCCTTATTTCTGAAAGAGGATCTGAGCGCAGGGGCTATGCTACGTTCTCTGGCTTGAACTGAATCTATAGGAGTGAAGGGAGACAAGCCTCCTCCCACTCCCATTCTTTTCCTTATTTTCTCCCAGTTATTAATTAAGGTTCCCGCAAATGGCTGCTCGTTTTTAAGTTCCCTGGGGAAGCTGCCCTGATCCATAATCAGATCTTTTAGTGTCCGCACCTGTAATAGTTCCTTTTCCAAGTCTGCCCACTCAGGAGCATTCAGGTCATGGTACCAGTCGTACACCACCCCCAGTGATGCTGCCATGTGAAAAAGCTTTACATCCGGTACGTTAAATCCCCCCTTCTTCCGCAGTTGCATTAGAGATTGTTTCTTTATCCTTGGTTTCTTCCCATTCCACCCCATATCCTTCAGCAGAGCATTATTTATCTTGAAAAGGGAATTTGGCAGCTGAATCGGCAGTGCCATAAATTTATACAAAAGCTTGGGGAGCGTTATCATTTTGTAAAGGTTAATTTTCCCTAACCATGACACCATCAATTTCTGCCATGGATGCACTTCTTCCCTCAGCTGTTTTACCAAAGGTATGAAGTTGGTAGAGTATAGGTTTTTTGTGTTTTTTGTTAACGTTACTCCTAGATATTTCAGACCTGATTCACTTATTGGAAATGGTGATTTTTAAAAAGTTGTTCCTCTTGCTCCTTCCCCTGCCTGAATACTAGTGTGAAGGATTTCTCCTTATTAATTGAGTATCCAGAGATTGTACCAAATTGCTCTATCACCCTGAGCAGCTCTGGTAGTGTCTCCTCAGGCTTTGTTATGTACAGTAATAGGTCATCTGCATAAAGTGAAAGCTTATTTATATGCTCCCCAATTTTTACCCCTTTTATTTTGTCATTTTGCCTAATTGCAGTTGCCAGAACTTCCAATACCATATTGAACAGCAAGGGAGACAAAGGACACCCCTGTCTGGTCCCTCTCTGCAATTGAAAGGGTTTTGTGAGCTCTCCATTAATTAAGAGTCTGGATTTAGGCTTTCTGTAGATTGCCATGAGCCATCCCAGAAAGTTGCCTCCAAAGCCCAGCTTCTCCAAGACCTTGAACAAACACTTAGGCTCAATAAAATCAAAAGCTTTCTCAGCATCTGCTGAGATAACCATAGCCGGAGATTCTTGCTTGTTCAATGCATATATAAAATTAATGGCCTTCCGAATGTTGTCCTTCCCCTGCCTACCTGAAATGAAACCAGTCTGGTTTCTATGAATAATTTCTCCACTAATCGCCTTCAGTCTATCAGCTAAAATTTTAGCAAAGATTTTAAAGTCTGCATTCAGCAAAGAAATAGGGCTGTAACTTCCGCATTTGTCTGGATCCCTGCCAGGTTTGGGAATTAATGTAATCACTGCATTATAGAAGTTCTGTGGCATTTCTTTTTCTGTTAATATATTATTATGCACTGCTGTGAGATGTGGAGCTAGAGTTGTTAAGAAGACTTTATAAAATTCATTTGGGGACCTGTCTGGATCACAGGCCTTATTATTCTTTGATGCCATTATTGCCTCTTGAACTTCCTGCTCAGTAATGTGTGCATTCAAAAATGTCTCTTGATCCTTGTTTAGTTTTGGCATTTGTACTCCCTCCAACAATTCCCTTATTTCTACTTCTCCCAGATTTTGGGACCTGTAAACCTCTTTGTAGAACTCTAAAAATGCCTCTTTTATGTGGGGGAGCGCAGTACATCTTTTATCTTCCTTATTAAACACCATTGCTATCTGTGTTTTCCTTTGTTTTAACTAGTCTGGCCAGGGTCTTTCCTGCTCTGTTGCTGTTTTCGTAGAAGTGGAATTTTATCTTTTTAAGCTGATTTTTAGTTTTTTCTAACTCTAGTGTATTTAAAATTTCCTTATTCTTAATTATCTCCAATTTAAAAGCTTTAGTGGGGAATATTTTGTTTTGTGCTTCCAATTTTTGTAGGTTTGCATACATTTCCTTCCTTTGCTGTCTTTTGTCTTTAAGAATTTTGGCTTGCAGAGCAATTTGGCTCTGCAGAGCAACTTCAGTAAGAAGTTTTTCTTCTTACTGAATCCTACTGTAACCCTTGCTTTTTTTCTTTTTTGCACATGAGGCATATATGTCTCCTGTTTTTGCATTCACAAATCTGGGGACATCTTTGTCCAGTAAGTGCTTTTCTTGTAAAAAGAAAATATCAGCCCCCTGCTCCTCTAGTAAATCTCTCTAGGGATGTGCAAACCCGGTTCGGGGTTTGACCTGAACTTGGGGTGTTCAGGACATTCGTAACCCCCCCCATAGGCACTGCCGTCCGCCCAAACAGGCCGAACAAAGTTTGGATTCAGAACTTGTTCGGGCGATGGGGAACGGGGAGGGGAACCCATTTTCCCCTCCAGGCTGCGTGGGTGGAAGTGGCGCCGGGGCTCACCTCCTCCTCCTGCGCAGCCCTCGGGTAAAAAAAATTACCACCACCCCGCTCCGCCCCAGGGATCATCCTAACTTTTGGTGCCGGGGCTCTGGCCCTTGGTTTGGTGGCAGCAACGGCAGCGGGTCCCGTGGTGCTCTGGAGCGCTTCATGCCTAGACCTTCCGGGTCATGTGACTCATCGGAAGGCCTAGGCCTGAAGCGCTCCAGAGCGCCATGGGAACCGATGACACCGCCAGACCTGGGGCTGGAGTCCCAGCACCAACAGGTAGGTCAGGCTCCATCCCTGGGTTTGGCGACAGCAGCAGCAGCAGCGGATCCCATGGTGCTCCATAGTGCTTCATGCCACCGCTGTTGGCAGACCTGGGGATGAAGCCCCGGAACCAACAGGTAGGGCAATCCCTGGGGTGGAGGGGAAGGGGGGTTAAAACATTTTTTTCAAGGTTGTGCATGGTGGGCCAAACCCCTTGGGGTTTTCACATCCCTAAATCTCTCACCCTTTTCCTTTTCTGTGGGGAATTCAAGCCTCTTACATTTATTGTTATGGTTTTAACATCAACCATCCCTAGAGATCAGACTCTCTCTGGAGTTAATCCTGAAATTAATCCAATTACTGCTATAGTGCCCACAGCCCTTGTTAGCAAGTTCCATTAGCCCATTTAAATCATGTTTTAGATATCCTTTGTATTATATCCTTCTTGTAATCAAGTTTCCCTTTTGCTTTAACCTTAACATGTTGTGAGAACTTCTACTCCCCCTTACCCCTCCCCCTTTTCGCTCTACCACCCACCCTCTGAGCTTCCCCCCACTACTCCCTCCCCCTTCCTGGCTCTTTTGCCATCCCTCCTTTCTCCCCTTCATACCCATTTTAGGGATCTTCTGGGAGCCCTACCTCCTGGCTCTAAGACCCAAGGCATGCCCTTCTTCCCTCCGCCCTCCAGCTCCATTCCATTTTGATTCAGCTTCATTACCATTCTGTATGGTTCAAGCCAACTGCTTGCATTTAACCTCATACACCCATTAACATTCTATTAAACGTTAAACCCCCAACAGTGTTCCTTAATCACTGCCTCTTCTCTAATTTTACTTCTTTCTCTTCACTTCTCTTGCACCTTTACTTTGATCCTATTAGTATCTGGCAGGAAAAGGTTTCTTTCAGAGTTCACTGGCGTTTGGAGCTGCCGGCTGTGATGCCAGAAAAACCTCCAGATCTTCTGTGCTGTCAAACAGTTTTCTGCTCCCATTTACTATGATCATCATTCTCGCTGGGAATATCAATTTTGGCTTCAAGTTTCTCTAAAAAAGTATTCCAAAGTACTTGCACCATCTCATTCTTCTTTTAACTGTCTCTGCTGCGTAGTCTGAAAACACTCTCGCAGTCTGTTGCTGGAATGTCAGTTTCTTTTTGATTCTGGCCCACCTCAGAATCTCTTCTTTTATTTGGTATTTTGCAAACTTGACAATTATAGGACGTGGTGGATAAAGATCTTTGACTCAGGCACCCTGTTTTGTGTGCCCTGTCAATTACTGCTGAATGGAGTTTCACCTCCTCTGGAAAATTTTCTTTTAGCAAGGCCCAAACTATCTCATTAACCTTTTCAGCACCAGCAGTTTCCTTGATCCCATTAAATCTTAGGTTCCCTCTACGAGAACAGTTTTCTAGATCTTCACATTTAAGTAACAGGAAGGCAGTCTCACCTTTAACTTTGTTGAACTGCTCCTGGGTAGAAAGAGACTGGTCTTCCAAAGAGGAGATTCTTTCTTCAGAAACCTCTATCCTTCTGGCCAGCCCCTCCAGCTTTCTGTTCCCCTCATCAATAGACTGCTAAATTGCATCTCTATTTTTAATTCTTTCTTCATTTGAAATAGCAGCTATTGTAAAGACCTTTGCTCTCCTTCTTCTGCATCTGATTCTGAAGAGGGCAGGTCGTTCTCTGTTTCATGGGCTTCTGACACCATTTGCAAACCGCTGCTTTCATCCCCCATCTCGCTGCGCTCCACGGTCTATTTCTGTGGTCTGTTTCCTTTGACAAAAGCGCTCCAGTGCGTTTGCCTGTGAGATTTTCTGTCAGGGATTGTTCCTTCCTGATATTGCAGCCTGATTTGGGGTTTTTATTTTTACTTTTCCCATTTTGTTGGCTTAAATTCAGAGCTGGCTGGGGGAAGTGGAGCTCAGGTGGCTCGCAGCTATTAGCTCTGACGCATGCACAGATTCCCACCCCCCCGTATATATTTTTTATATTTTGTTTTGTTTCTGTAGTGGTATTGTTTTGTTTTGATGTTTGTATCTGTTTTAAGGAAATAAAACTTATTAAACCAAAAAATAAAATAAAAATAAAAATTGCCATCTGGCTTACCATCACTCAACTTTCCCCTCCCATAACCCCCTCCTACTAAATATGGCACTAAGTTTCATTTACAGAAGATCAACTGTCCACCAGCACCTCACACATGCAGCTGTTACTGAAGTTTCCAATGTTTTCCAAATAATGGCCTTGGTCTTTGGAACTTTGGACTTTCCAAACTGAATACCGTAATCTTTGGCAATTTCCGAAGTTTTCCGAAGACCGAGTTACAGTTCTACATGGAAGGTATTTAGTTCCAATATACAGACAAAAGGAAAGCTGTTTAAGGTTTCCATGTTGGTCCCAAATATAGGAAATAAAGATAAAATAGTATGGCAATATCTTTTATTGGATCAAGTGTAGTTGCCAGATTACTAAGAGAAGTAGTAGTACAGTAGTAGAGAAAAAGAAGTCCAGATTAGTACTAGAAAAAAATAGTGCAGTGATATTTTTTTATTGAACCAACTCTTTTATTTGTCCAGTAAAAGATATCACTGCACTTCTTTTCTCTAGTGTAAAGTTTGACTGCTGCTGCTGCTATTGGTGTGCTACAGGATGAGGCAGCTGAAGGTATGCTTTTCATTCACACTTACCTTACCCTCTAAGCCATACCCTCTCCCCAGATCACATATTATATAATTTGCTTCTAACTTACACTTACCTCAGCCTTATGAGATTGCATTTCCACATCATAACAGGTCACTAATTTAAAGGAACATTAAAATGTAATCAAGCGTTGGAAGATATAGCTTATGGACCCTGTCACACAGGAACAAGGACAAACCAACCAACTGGAATATCTGGCAATGCTAATTTCTCCACTCTGGATGCTATTAGGAAATAATCTGAAAGAGAAAGAAATTGACATATTAAACTAAGTGCTTTATTAACAAAGACAAATTTCCATATGAGAGATTATTAGATCTGGGTGAGCAGTCGCTACTACTCAGTATATTCACTTTATTTCTTAGTGTATTCTAGAATGGGCAACCAACCTATCAAGTAACAGAACAATAGATAGTAGCCCTTTTGCTTTAAGTCTTAATGTGCCATATACTTCAACAGTTAAAATGTTACCTGAATTGGTACTAATACACAGACCCCAAACAAGATGATGATGATGATGATGATGATTATTTTTTATTTATTATTTATTTTATGTGATTGATTGTCATTTATATAGCATCAGCGATGTACCTGGGGCTTTACAAAAAACAAGATAGACATGGTCCCTGCCTGAGAGCTTACAATCTAAAGATGGTTTAGGAAATATTAATGCCCTCTGTATTTAAATGTGAGTCCAGTTTTTCTCTTCTAGAGCTGAAACAGGAAGATTTGCTATCCATAAGTAATGTATGCAATTTTAAGCAGCTTATTGGTTTCCCAATCAGAAACAGATTGCTGAGCCAGCAACCTGAAATTCTGGGCAATGCTGTTATAAGACTACAGACTTTCTGGTTTGTCGATTTACCAATTTCGCATTTCTGACTTACCATTTCCACGTTTTCATTGGGGCTGAAACTCAATTCTCAGATTCTCACTTGTCCTGGGTTCTCAGCTCATTCTTGCAAATGAGAATAAGCTGACAAACTGCCTGAATTCTTGCCTAGAAGACTGAGACTCTTGAGAAAGCTCTCCCTCCCCTGCACACGAAACACAAAAAGGGCCTTTTACAGACTTGAATGGCCCCATTCTAGTCTAAAATAGCCAGTTGAATGGCTCCAGTGGCCATTTTACACATATGCAGTGATTTTTTAAATTTTATTTTAATTGTGTGGCATCTCACAAGATCTTGTACCAGGGCTGAGATCTTGGCACGTCCTTGTGCCTGGCATGAAATCTGAGATATCTTGCAACAACAAAACGGCTTCTTGTTTCAGCCCTAATTTTCACCTGTTGCTTGGTTATTCCATTTTTGAAAATCCTTTTAAATCTGCACAGGCACACCACACCCCTCCATTTTCGTTTGAGTACATGAGATTTTCACTATAGTGTATCTAGATTAGTGCTGAAATTGGTATTCAAATTACTCCGTTTTTATTAAGTATCTCAGAATTTGACTTGGTTTTATTGAGAACTGAGTAACAGAGGAATTGGCCTGGTACTTGGTCCGGGACTCAGGTAAATCCTCAGATGGGCAACATATGAGGCTTTTCCTGGTCCTATATAAAGGAACTCAATACTCAGTACTGTTAAAATCCTCAGTACTCAATTTTATTTTACTCAGTATTTTACCAAGTATTGAGTATTCGGCTGAGTTACCGAGGACTGACTGAGCACTTGGAGCTGATCCTCGGAAACTCAGAAATGCGCATGAATTTATTTATTTTTTACTTTTTGGTGCAGCTGTAATCTGGATTTTCTCTCTGTCTCCTCTGTCAAAACCCTTGTGCACGCCCTGGTCATCTCTCACCTTGATTACTATAACCTCTTTCTCATTGACCTCCTCTGCTCTCCCCTTTCTCCCCTTATCTCTGTCAAAAACTCTTTCCAGTGTCATCCACCTCATCTGTCGCTTCAAACATGTATAGCCCCTCCTCTCCTCTCTTCACTGGCTCCCTTTTCCTGAATTAATCTTGAACAAGTTCCTAGTCTTCACCTATAAAGCTCTTCACAACCTTGCTTCCCGCTACCTGTCTGTGCTAATTTC
The DNA here is from genome assembly GCA_003113815.1 of Sphenodon punctatus. Taxonomy (NCBI): domain Eukaryota; kingdom Metazoa; phylum Chordata; class Lepidosauria; order Sphenodontia; family Sphenodontidae; genus Sphenodon; species Sphenodon punctatus. The sequence goes on along the minus strand of QEPC01004199.1, from coordinate 128,745 downwards.
CCTCCATAGTCAAGTCTGTGAACTCTGCTCCTCCTCTGTCCCCTCTCTTGCCCTTCCACACCTCCCCTGCTCCCCTAACTGCCTTCATCCCTTCTCCCTAGCTGCCCCCCATGCCTGGAACTCCCTCCCTGCCCACATTCGCCTCTCCCCCTCCCTTCATACCTTCAAATTCCTCTTCAAGACCCACCTCTTATGCTCTGTCCTCCCCGACTCCTTGTTCCCCTCACCTAACTCCTGCTGATACCCTCCATCCAGTACAATCTGTTACCTGAGGTCTGTGTGTACTCATATCCTCACTACATGGACCAGCCAGCCATCATTCTTGATGTAGCCAAGTCAAGCACGTGCATCTGAGACCTCTTTGTGAATGTTACACCCCTTGTCTCTCCCTCTGTCCCCCTTCTGGCAAAATTGCAAAACGTGGCTGTTCGTCCAGGACTTTGGGGAGGGTGGGAGGGTAGGGTGAGGGGTTTTTAGCTCCCCCACCTGATGTATTATTTATAATGTTTTAAGCCCTGTTTTAATATTGTTATGGATGTTTTAAAATTGTATTTTATTGTACGATGTTTTTATTGTTGGAAGCCGCCCCGGGCTGCTTTTGCAGGAGAGGCAGGGTATAAATTTATAAAATAAATTCCTTCATCTTTCCCCTCCGCTCTGTCTCTCAGATTGTAAGTCCTAGGGCAGGGACCATGTCTATTCCACTACTTTGTAAAGTGCCAGGTACATTGCTGGTGCTATATACATGCTTGCTAATAATTAACAATTAACAATTAACAATTCATAATTCACAATTAACAATTAACAATTAATAATTAATTAATAACAGTGGCACCTGCTTATTTTTTTAAAAAGTCAAGGCATTGGTGTGGCACTGGTAACTTGGACAGCCCAGACCAGGGGAAGTGGAACAAGATAGAGATCCCTATGGCTTCCATGGTGCCAAGCAGCAGGCAGTAGTAGTGCAGCACACACTTATTTTTTTAAAAAAAACCATGGCATGGTGGAAAGAACAAAACCCCCCTCTCCCAGCATTGCCCTTATGGACAGGCCATGCCATGCCACACAATGTCAGGCCAGGCACCCACTCCCCTCCAAGGCATTTATTTACAGATCAGCAGAGTAGCACACCTAGCCAAATTCCGTAGATAATGGGAAATGGCTGTACAGTCACTTTTTTTTTTTGCCTCTGCCAGTCAATCAAAACTTGCCATCTGGCTTTTCCATCACTCAGCTGTCCCCTTCCATACCCCCCATACCAAATATGTCATCAAGTTTTGTTTCCTAACTCAGAGAAGCTAGGCTTGTCAACCATCTGGATCACTCCAGTCATACACGTATTGATGCCAGCACACAATTGAGGCTTCCAAAGTTTTCCATGGACTGACTATGGTACTTGGAAATTCAGAAATTCAGAACCAAGTACCGGAATCCCCAGTGGATTCTTAAGCTTTCCAAGGACTGAGTTTCAGTTCTAATCATAATGCCTCTATATAAATTTATGATGCGACTGCACCTTAAAAATTATATGCAGTTCTGGTCACCCCATCTCAAAGAAGATATAGTAGAAATAGAAAAGATACAAAGAAGGGAAACAAAAATGATATGGGTTATGGAACAGCTCCCCTATGAAAGAGGCTGACTAGGGTGTGGCTCTTCAGCTTTGAGAAGAGATGACTGAGAAGGGGCATGATAGAAGTTTATAAAAGTTAGGGATGGGCGAACGCGGTTCGGTAGTTTGGTGTTC
>QEPC01004199.1:113650-126898 GCA_003113815.1 Sphenodon punctatus | reverse complement strand
GCACGTGCAAATCCTGCCATCCCCCCCGGCTGGCACACTCTAACTAAAAAACGAATACAGCCTTTCTTGTCTTAAAATTAAAAAAAAGGTTTACAAACCTGGCAGGAATCACAGTAGAGACCCCTGCTTCTGCCTCGGCCGAGACGGAAGACACCACCATTGCCACGGGAGGGGCAGGGGCATCAGCGGCCGCCGCCACCTCCTCGTCCTCCGACGCCGCCAACTCCTCTGCCGTCAGACGTGGCCCCAGCCGGTAGATGCGGCAACCTTGATAAAATTTCTTCATTTTTGTGTGTGTTTTTTTACACAAAACCCACACACCACAGTCACCCGCAACACACACCAACCCACCCAAACACACAGCACAGCCCAAACCAAAACAATCACAACCAAAACACACTAACAAGCAGCCACCGACATAAATACACACCCTCTTGCCCCACTCGCACACCACGCACACGAATTTCCTGTTTCCGGCGCGATTTATGGCTTCCCGCGATCTCGCGATATTTCTGACCGAACGGCCGAACGCGAACACGAACGCGCGATCCACCCGAACACTGAACGACTGAACACGAACACGCAAATCGTATGCTACCGAACCGAATGGGTGAACATGAACGCGCGATCTGGCCGAACGACCAAACACGAACACGCAAACCGAACGCTACCAAACCGAACGGGCAAACACGAACGCACGATCCGGCCGAACCAAACGGCCGAACACGAACCACGATCTGTTCGCACATGCCTAATAAAAGTGTAAGTGGTGTGGAACAAGTTAATAGAGAACAGTTATTTACCCTCTCAAATACTACTAGAAGAACTAGGGATTACGCCATGAAACTAATGGGTAGCAGATTTAAAACAAAGTATTTTTTCCACTCAACACACAGTTTCATTGTGGAATTTTTTGCCAGAAGATATGGTCAAGGCCAGTAGTATGGATGGGTTTTAAAAAGGTTTGAACAAATTTCTGGATGATAATTCCATTAGCAGCTATTAGACCGGTATGTTTGAGGAATGTAATCTCTTACTGTGGGGATCTGGGTGCTAACAACAGAGAATGAATTCCCCCCATTGTGACCTGTTGGGTACTTCTTCCAAGCTACTGAGTTTGGTCACTGTTGGAGACTGGAGATGGATCATTGGTATGAACCAGTATGGCACGTCTTATGTTCTTATGAGAACACTACCCTCCATTTTGTTTTGTGACTTGTGTTAAGAGATAAACTTGTGGCCAGGGAATGGTAAATAATTCACAAATGAAAACCGCTGCAACTAAAAAAAATACACAGACATTCACAAACATTAGCGCTATAATGGAGTAACAGTAACTTGATAATATGCAATACTGAGTAAATCATCAGGCAGCAAAACAGGTACAGTCTAGTACGCAAGAATTCCAAGTTGGTTTGATTACCAAGATGCCAAGGGGTTCACCCTTTTGCATGAATAACCGTTTCAGCTTTAATCTAAATAACCTGTTCAGTAGCTTATGGCTTTACAGTTAATTCTGCGTTCCTCAGCTGGTGTCAAAAGTAGCAATTTCCCCTGCTCCAATTAAAGCCTGAACCAATACACTTTAGCATTTCAGTCCTTGACCACTCTACTGACATTGACAACAGGGAAGATAAAGAGGTATGATAAAAATTACAATTTGTCATCCTAAATATCTCCTTATCCTTAAGGAGATTTTTCCAAACAAAAAAACTTTGGTTTAAAAAAACGTTAAAGGTAGGATCATTTCCAAAACAAAAAACTTCCCTTTTAACCAACATTCCAAAACATACATTTCCTCCTAACTAAAACTAAAAAACTCATGAAAATGAATTACAATTCCTATTCAAAAACCATTTACAACAACATTAAAACAAAAATTAATCACCAAAAAGCATGGAACTTATTTCAAGATTGTCTATCTCTATTTCATAATTTACCATCAACATACATATAAGATACGTACTTAATTCCTTGCCATGCATACTTACTCTTCTTAACATTATCACTAAATGATCACTTTTTAAAATTAATAAGCATTAATTTATTATCATCATTTGATGATGACTAATTTTTTTCCAAACTCCCTTAACTGTCATTTACATGTATATAAATTGTGTACACGTATACAATGAACTGTTGACACTGTCAGTATAGACAACTGTATAGAATCGGTTCTATAGAATGCAATTCTGTGCAGATGAACAGAGTTAAGACAGTTTGAAAAAATTGGTCATCGTCAAATTATGATAATGTGAATACTAGGATGCCAGCCTGTAATGACCGGCCAAGTTAGGGGTACCAGCCACCGAGCCCTGGGTGGACATCTGCCACTGCTCCACTGATTCCAGCCAGCCTGCAATGCCCAGCTAAGTAGGGGTGCCGGCCACTCCAGCCCCAAGACCCACCATCAGGGTTCTGGGTCTGTCATTCCACTCACAGAGAGCCATTGTTCCACTGTATCAAGTAACAGCCACTCCAACCCCAGGACCCACCATCAGGGTTCTGGGGCTTATCATCCAGGCAGGGAGGGCTGTCCATCTGGGTCATTGAGAAGTTGCCACAGCCACTCCTGTTCCAGAACCCACCATCAGGGTTCTGGGGCCATCATTCCACCAACCCACTTTGAGGGTCCTTATTCACTTACAGCATGGCCCAGGGAGAGCCGGCTCTGCTCCTGTTTGACACAGACAGTAATTCGGACTTCAGAGGCAGTCAGCCATGAGCCCAGCCCCAGGACCCACTGTCAGGGTTCTGGGGCCTACGTTACAGGCACAGGGGGCTGTCCATACATGTCATTGAGAAGCTGCCACTATAGTCCCAGGAACCACCCTCAGGGTTCTGGAGCCATCATTCCACTCACAGAGAGCCGTCGTTCCACTGCATTAAGTAACAGCCACTCCAGCCCCAGGACACATGGTCAGGGTTCTGGGGCCTACATTCCAGGAAGGGAGGGATGTCCATCCACGTCATCGAGAAGCTGCCACTCTAGTCCCAGGACCCACCGCCAGGGTTCTGGGGCCGTCATTCTGCTCATGGGAAGCTGTCATTCCACTGCATCAAGTAACAGCCAGCCACTCCAGCCTCAGGTCCAACAATCAGGGTTCTGGGGCCTAAGATTTTAGATTTTTATGATTTATGATGTTTTAAAATGTTAAAATTGTTATTTTATATTTTTATAGTGTTGTTAGCCGCTCTGAGCCGCTGAGGCAAGGAGAGCGGGATATAAATTTTGTTAAATGAATAAATAAGTTCCAGCAGTGAGGACTGTCATTCCACTTCACCCACAAGCTGCCACTCCAGCCCCAGGACCCACCATCAGGGTTCTAGGGTTGTCATTCCACTCACAGGGAGCCATCATTCCACTTCATCTAGAAGCTTCCACTCAAGTCCCTGGACCCACCCTCAGGGTTCTGGGTCCTAAAGGCATGGAGGGGATGTCCATCCACTTTGTCCATAAGCTGCCACTCTACTCCCAGGACCCACCGTCCAGGTTCTGGGGCCGTCATTCCACTGACAGAGAGCTGTCATTCCACTGCATCAAGTAACAGCCACTCCAGCCCCAGGTTGACCATCAGGGTTCTGGGGTCTACGTTAGAGGCGTGGAGGGCTGTCATTCCAATTCATCCAGAAGCTACCACTCTACTCCCAGGACCCACCTTCAGGGTTCTGGGGCCATTATTACGCTCACGGGGAGCTGACATTCCACCACATCAAGTAACAGCCAGCCACTCCAACCCTAGGACCCACCCTCAGGATTCTGGAGCCTATATTCCAGGTAGGGAGGGCTGTCCATTCACATCATCCTGAAGGAATAGGATGCTGCTACTTGTCAGCCTGCTGCTGGTGCTGTTACTGCTAGGGCTGGAGGCAGGGATAGACCCTGCCGACTGAAAAGGGTGGCTGCTCCCACTCCCACCATCCCCAGGGGCGTCCTGCTGTCATGCACTCTCCAGAGCCCTCTCTGCCTGTTGGACCCTCTCCACCAGGTCACCCTTCCAGTGCCCAATAGAGCGGTGTCTGGTGCCTCACGCTGCTCTTGACCTTGGGGTACAGCATGGTTGCCAACACATATTCCTCCCACTGCAGGAGCTCATAAAACCCTGCCTTCAGCCCTGCCTTCAGCTGCCAGACAACGGCAACCACCTCATTCACCAGCTTCTTGCCCTGAGGGCCACAATCCTGCCCCTGGAGAATCTCCTCCAGCCTCCTGAGGAGATTCTGCACCAGAGGGGTCACATGGCTGATGGTGGCCATGGAGGATCTTATGGTCTCTGTCAAGGCCAGGAACGGTCTCAGAACATAGACAGTGTAAGCCAGGATCTCCCATTCTACCCCATAGTACCCTGGAGGTGCCCCGCTGTCCAACACCAGTTGAACCTGATGCAAGGCGGCTTTCTGCTTGAGAAGCCGCTCAAGCATCAGGAACATGGAGGCATTCCACTGGGTGGACAGTCCTTCACCAGCTGGTGCACTGGGGAGCTTTGCTCAGCTTGCTTCGCCCTCAGGAGGTCACTGCCCATCACAGTCTGGTTAAATAAACCGGCCAGCTTCCTCCCCCGCTCGATCAGGGAGCTAAGGGTGCCTGCCCAATCCCCTTCTCCCCCAAACCCAGAACGCCCCTGACCACCAGGTGAAAGGATGCTGATGAAGTCCCCTCGCAGTCTTCCCTCAATATGTTGACTGTGTTGTGTGTCACCACACACCCCTTGGTGAAGGGCGCACCTGGTGCGACCCACTCCCTCACCATGGCGGTCAGGGGTGACTCAATGTTCAGAGAAGTGGGGGGGATGTGGCATCCATGACTTCCGTCTGAAGCAGGGCCCACCTATACCCTGCTTCGGGACCCCTCCTGCCTCTGCCAAATGCTGCCTCTGGGTCCTGCCACCAGTGCATCGTCACTGCCAGGTAGGTATGCTGCGCATTCCTACTCGACCACAGGTTGGTGGTGAAGTGGATGGTGGCACCCCTAGCCCCTGCCAGCTTCTCCCTCACCCGCTCCTTTAAAGAGCGGTACAGGGCTGGTACCACCTGCCGACTCAGGGTGGTGCTGTGGTAGGCCTCCAGTTCTGCTTGCTCTATGCTGTTTTTTCCAGTTCTAGTCACCATAACATCCGTGGATTTCAGGCTTCCAGGCATTGACAGAGCAGTGGCAGAGTCCTGGCTAGGACTCTGTGGCTGCCACTCCTGCTTTGCCGGGCATTGCATGCTGCCAGGCATCGGTGGCAACCTGACTCAGGGTGGTGTGTGAGGGCAGCTTAAACTGGGGGGCCAGGAAGCCAATCAGGAACCTAAACCCCATGTCCTTACCAACGAGAAGGGCTGCCCATCGAGCACAATCATTTCCCCCAACAGAGCGACTTTGACGCTGGGTTGGGGGCTGTAGGTGGAGAGCGCTATGTGATGGAGGCCCCGTCTGGTCCAATTTTGTGGGGGGAGTTTCAGGAAGTGACGCCAGCTGATGCGATGGATGTCTTGGGGGTCTGTGAGAGCCACCAGTTGTGAACTTGATCCGTGACTGTCCTGGTTGGTGAAAGCTTCCAGGGAGACGTTGGGGACGGTGCTGGCGAGGGTGGTCAATGAGTCCCTGAAGCAGGGGAGGCTGTAGCCTAGCCTCAAGGAGGCTGTGGTGCACCCCCTACTGAATGAATGAATGAATTGAATTTTATTGTTTAACCATCAGTTATAACAAAATATAAATATACATAAAACAAGTATTGTAGGCATCTATCAGGCCTACTAGTTTATACAAAGCAACAAACTTGCTGGTAAAAAAATATAAAGAGTACAATGCCATACTAATCCTAACTTTAACCCATTTCCCATACTCGTCTATTAACAAAGTATTTTTATACTTACTTATTAAGGGCAAATCAACATATAAAACACTAAATAAGTTTCCACCAAGGGCAGAGGGCCACTATGTTAAAACAGAATTTGGCAGATTCGTCCCTTTATCCTTATTTGCAGGAAAACTCTTTCTTCTTTCCTAGGGGAGTACAAATCCCCCCATCTTCATTCCACTCTCTTACTCCAATGTCCAACCACCCGTCCTACTCATTTTTCCGGATCCTATTGCTGCCTCCATCCCGTCTCTGTCTTACTTGATTTGCCAAGTTCGCAAAGATGGCGATTTCTTTTGTTAAATCTGTTGCTAATGGATCTAGGCATAGTCTGTAGCATTTAGCCACCGAATTCTTTTCCAATAGTTTTGAAGCCAGTATCAAAACCTCGGCTCGAATGGAGTTTAGCATGGGGCATTCAAAAAGCAAATGCTTGTTGGTGTCTATTTTCTGTAGTTCACAGAAACGGCATACCCTATCCTTCCATGCAATCCCCTGGTAGCTCCCTACTGAAGAAACCATTGTTGGATGTGGACGCACTCGCTAGCTACTGACCTGTCTCTAACCTTCCCTTTTTAGGGAAGGTCATTGAGTGGGCAGTGGTGATCCAGCTCCAGACGCATCTATGTAGCATTGTTTTTCTGGACCCTTTTCAATCTGGGTTCTGCCCCAGCTATGGCACCGAGACAGCGTTGGTGGCCTTGGTTGACGATCTCCGCCGGGAGATGGATGCAGGATTTTTGACATTTCTTATCCTGCTAGATCTCTTGGCCGCTTTTGACACTGTGGACCATGGGTTGTTGTTGAGACGGCTGCATGACCTGGGGGGTCTGGATGGGACTGTTCTTGAATGTTTCCACTCATTTCTTTCGGGGAGAATCCAGTGGGTAGTGTTGGGATCTGAAACATCTTGCCCCTGTGCCTTGTCCTGCAGCATTCCACAGGGTTCCATTCTGTCTCCACTATTATTTAATGTATATATGCAGCCCCTGGGGGAGGTTGTGAGAGGGTTTGGGGTGCGATGTCACCAATATGCTGATGATACTCAGCTGTACCTCTCTTTTTCAGCTGACCCAGACCCTGCTGTCTCGTTGCTATCACAGTGTCTGGAGGCCGTAGCAGAATGGATGCGGCAGAGCAGACTGAAGCTCAACCGCGATAAGATGGAGGTGATGGTGGTGGGGTGAGCAAGGGAGATGTCGGCCCCCCTGATTGGGGGGGTTCGCCATCCTATAGATCAGCAGGTTCGGAGTCTGGGGGTGATATTGGACACAGATCTCCACCTGGATCGACAGGTGGAGGTGGTGGTGAAGGCTGCCTTCCGCCAGTTATATCTGGTGCGGAGGCTGTGCTCGTACATCTCCGGCCCAGACATGGCCTCCCTCGTCCATGCCTTCGTCACCTCGAGGCTGGACTACTGCAATGCACTCTACGTGGGGCTGCCCTTGTTCCTGGTTCGGAGGCTGCAGCTAGTGAAGAATTCGGTGGCCCGGCTCCTGTCAGGGACGGGTCACCGGGATCACATAACACCTGTGATCCAGACTCTGCACTGGTTGCCAATAGCATGCCGAGCCAACTTCAGGGTATTGGTATTGGTCTATAAGGCCCTTCACGGTCTGGGTCCCTCGTACCTCAGGGACCACCTCACTCTCCATGCCCCAGAGTGGCTCTTTCGGTCTGCCATGGGTGCCTTCTTGGAGGTCCCCCGTGTTAAGCAGGGGGCCACAATGGAGAGGGCATTCTTGGTGGCTGGGCCGTGCCTTTGGAATTCCCTCCCGGGGGAAGCTCGCCTGGCCCCAAGCCTTTTAACATTCCTGTGAGTTTGTAAAACCTGGCTGTTCGCCCAGGCCTTTGGGGAGGGGGTTGTGGGAGGGTTTAATATCCCCCTACCCTTATTTATTGTTTTATTGTGTGCCTAACTCTGTTTTAATATTATGATTGTTTTACATTTTATATAATTGTATTCTTATGTTTTAAAATTGTTAGCTGCTCCGAGCTGTTTTCAGGAGGGGTGGGATATAAATCAATCAATTCAATAAATAAATAAATAAATATGCACGTGGCTTTCAGTTGAAAGCCATGCCACCCTCCATGTCCTGCAGCTGCCAATGGACTTGGCAGCTGCTCCCACCCCAGCTTCTCCATGGTGCACTGACAATTCTGGGCCTCAACTGGCTGCTGCTACTGCACCACTGACAGCGCTGATGGGAGGGGCAGAAGATCAAGGCAACACAGCTCTCAGAGGGACATGTGGCTGGCCCTATCCAAAGTGGCCAAGGGTTTGTTGTCCTGCCCACCAACGAGTGTCCCCAGCGAGCAGTTGTTCTCGATAGTGGAGGACATTTACTCACTGATAGGGATAGGCGAACGCGGTTTGGAAGTTCGGAGTTCGGCTCAAACTCGAACTGTTCAGATGACCGAACACAAACACGAACAAATCGAACAATCTGAACACCGAACGGCAAAATGGCTGAACAGTTCAGTAAGTTCAGATCGCGTTCAGATGAGTTTGGGTGGCAAAAAAAGGTTCACTGGAAGGTCAAACATGACAGGGAGGTGTAGTCACTGAGGAGCAGACTTCCAGGCACCAGGGGTGGAGAGAGGCTTCCAAAAAACAAAACTAATTATCTGTCCCCCCCTTCCCAACACCTTCTGAGCTAGTCACTGTTCCTGAACAGCAGGCGTTGAGTAGGATTTTTAGATTGCTTCAACTTTCATTTCAGTCTTGTACTGAAATGAAACTTAACTGAAACCTTGTGTTATGCATTTCACCGTACAGACTCATTGAATATGTGTGTATTTCACTAAAGACTCCTCTTCTGTTTGTGATTCCTCCCCCATCCCATATATATGGGATCTATCTATCTATCTATCTATCTATCTATCTATCTATCTATCTATCTGTATATGGATATGGGATGGGGGGGATAGATAGATAGATAGATAGATGTAGAAAGTTGTAGGAGTTAGCTTAGTGATAGAGATAGCGTTAGTGATTTAGTTTTAGTGTTTGTAGGAGTAGACCTGTGTACTTATTAGATAATTCATTTAGTTCATAGCATTTAGAATAGTTAATAGCAGTTAGATTTAGTGTAGATAGATATATATAATATTAGATAAAAATAAAAAAAATAAAACCCCATATAAAAACAAAAAAACCAAATAAAAAACAAAAGAAAACCATATAAAACCCCCCAAAAGACCAAAAAACCATATAAAAAAAAACAAAAACACCCATGACATTTCCCGAACAGCCAAACAGCCAAACCAAACAGCCTAACCGAACGACCTGTTCGCACAACCGAACCGAACAGCCGAACCCGAACTTGGTGAACGAACCGAACGAACAAACCGAACGAACAAACCGAATGCATCCGAACCGAACAAACGAAACAAACGCAACTGAACCGAACGGCTGAACCCGAACAGCGATCTGTTTGCCCATCCCTACTCGCTGAACCACCTGAGACTAGGGGCCAAGTTGGTGGATTAAACATCCTGTTCATGCATCCCTTTCAACCAGGCAGCAGCACCAGCAGGAACAGCCACCACTGGCTGAGAGGTTTTGCAAAAGGAAATTTTGTTTCTTTGTTAACAAGATCTCCACCCCTCTTATAGTCTCTGAACTCCTTTCCCCAAGCCTGTGTGAGATGACAGGAGAGGAGAGGAGTGGGAGGAGAGGAGAGGAGGGGAGCAGGTGACAACCATGGGAGTGGAGGATACCTCTCTCTCATTTTTTCATTCTCCCTCACATAACACATTTCTCTCTCTCACACACTCTTCTGTCTCTTTCTCTCTCTCTTTCACACACAGAAATGCAACAGCTCTCTCTCTCTCTCTCTCTCTCTCTCTCTCTCTCTCTCTCTCTCTCTCTCTCTCTCTCTCTCTCTCTCACCCCTTTCCCCAGGATCAATTGCTGCTGCCAGCGCCAGTGCTGCCGCCTCCTTGGCCACCACAGCTGTTTGCAGTTTCACAGGGGAGGTTGTATATTTTTTGAAAAGGCCCCGCACTGCCATATGAGCACACATAGGGGCCACCGCTATCTTCCTGTCACTGTTGGGCATGTTGGGAAATGTAGTCCTAGCATACCCAGGCAGGAAACATGGCAGCAGCCAGTGTCACTCGTGCAGCCACCAACAGCAGAGATTGCAGCATGAGGCCAGCAAGGGGAGAGAGGGCCGGGGGAGCAGCATAGTTTCTGTACCCCATCCTGACCCCCTCCATAAGCTGCCAAGCCTGCCAGAGGGGGCCTGGGAAAAGGGGGAGTCCAGGTGAGGCCACCCATGATGCAAATCCCTCCCTGCCCCAAGCAACAGGGAATCAGTGGCATGTGGCACAGGGTCCTGATGCAACACATCCCATCCATCCATGCCCACTAGGTGCCCAACCCTGCTGCAGGAAAGGGGATCCCCCCAAAAGAATAGTCCTGTCCCCACTCAGCTCCCAAGCCACTCGCAAGAAGTGTCTAATAACTTTCATCAGGAGCAGCATCTCCAAGTCACGAGACACTTCTTGCTAGGGACTAGGGAGTTGAGAGGGGATGGGGCTATCCTTTTGGGGGGCTCCCCTTCCCAGAAGCGAGGTTGAGCACTGAGCAGGTATGGGGGAACAGCGGGGTGTTGCATCATAGGAATGTATAATTCCCCAACTCCCTGAAAGCAGGGATCACTGCCTTGCATGCAGTGAGGAGTCTTGTAACTTAGCTCCCAGACCAAGTAATGTGACTCTACTCAAGCTGCTTTTCCCCAAAGCGGCAGTTTTTCAGGGCGCGTGCGCTAGCCTGGCAAGACTGATTTTTATCTTCTATATCTCATTATTCTCTGCACCTATCACTTTGAGACTACAAAAGCACTTCCTCAACATCTAATACTACAAAGCTGTGAAGTCTCAGGGCTCAACTCATCCAAGGGAAGGAGATATCACTCAGAACAAATCCTTGGGAAACAGTGCATTTTGACCACCAGCAATTAACACTTGCATTGTTATAACTTTTGATTTCCTGGCTCAATCTTCTTAGAAATTTTCATTCACACCAGTCTCAACATTTATAGCACACTGTTAAATTTTCAGAACTGCAGCTCCAGCGATTTCTTTAATTTAAAGGGCTTTGCATTCTGCCCTTTATAATGGAGGGTGCTCTTACCTTTAACTTTCTGACTGCGAGTGCAGCCAGAAAATGTAGGATAAGTTCATGACCCTGTTATATTCAGCCAAGTCCACAGTAGCTAGGCAATGAGGGAAAGCATGTGGAATGTGCTTGAGTGGCTAGAATAGCTGCAGTTCCCAAGAGCCAGCAAGAAGAATTTTGTGTAAATTAAAATTCCTGTTAGAGTGTACATGAAGAGGAGTGAGGTGATCTCCCTAAAACTAGAGAGGGCCAAAAGGGGTGGCCAAACTGTGGCTGGGGGGCTGCATGCAGCTGTTGGGCAATTCAAGTGCAGCTCTCAGGCAGAGCTGGTTCTAGGTCCCATGCTGCCTTAATGGTTCTTTGTCTTACTTAATTACACCCAAATCTCAGCAACTGAATCACAGCAGGACCTCAGAATCTCAGCAGCCCGGCCTTCAGAGGGCAGGCTCCAACTAGTCAGTCAGAAAGCAAAAGAGGATTATGTGCATGTGCATGCATTTGTGTCTATTGGTGATATGAAGATGTTCCTCTTGGGAATAGGAAATGTGCCCACCCCTGCAGTATAACAAACCACTGAAAGCTGCAGCTTTAATGCTTAACATTGGCAGAATGTTCAAATCTGGCAACAAGCAATGGTTATATTGGAATCCAAGAAAGAGCTCATGAAATCTGAAGACTTGGGTTTGATCTTACTTATATCAGTCAGAAGTTACACCTGTAATATCAATCAGTTTATAATGCTGTAAATGCGATGAGAATGAGGTCCAAGGTATTTTTAGCCTCTTAGATTTATAGCTATGATGTAGGCATCGGTTTACGTAGCCATCTCTTTCAGTATTTTCCATAGCAACTGGTGGCTATTTTTGCTACTGCTAATTGCCTTCTGTTGGCCTTGTTTACTTTCCTTCCCTTTACTTTTTCATATTTATTTTTATTTTACTTCAAAAACTGACACTGAATTGAAAGACTTCAAGAAGAAAAAGCTCACTGAGGGCTCAGTTTTGTTGTTTCTTCAATTAACGTCAATGAAATCTAGACTGTAGACCCCCCCCCCCCCACCAATACATTTATATTAGCACATGATCCTCCTGAAACTAAAAACAGCATGTTGCAAAGACACAAAGACAAAGATTACAGACCAACATGAAAGAAAGGGACAAGGCCCATGAGCCAAGAACAACTTGCATTAAAGATTTATGATAAGCCCTGCCAGTATCATGGAGCTGTATAGAAAACTGGAACAAAGTACAACAAAAACCAAACCTCACTGTTAGGACTAAGACATTAAATTATTTTTTAATTGAATCAAGCCTGGAGTTGTTAAACAGTTCAGCTAGACAATACTAATTACAGACGTAGGAGGAGTAACACTTACAGTTGAAGTTGCTCAGACACTTTCCATTAAAAGATTCTGCTTGTCAGTTGCTCACTGATGATTTTAAAGTCTTTTGCATTGAAATTTCCCTTCCTTTGTTTTACACTGGAATGATATGTTAAAAAAATAAATAAATGGGTTTCAGCAAGAATTGTCCAGGCATTTCAGAGAATGAGATTGGCAAACGGGGAAACACGTAGGAGAATATATTGTTTTGCCCACATATTTTTACTAATATACATTTCTCCTCAAGTTCTCTTGAGAAGTTCTCTAATGGCCTTTGGACTTAAGGTGCAGAAAGTCAGCATCCTTTGTGTCAGGGATCTCTGTTTTGGCCATTTCCATGCAATCCCACTAATGTTTGGCAGTTAGAAGCCTCTGGTTGCAGTCACATGATGCACTTACTGCACCTTAGATAGATTTAGTGATTATTTTTTGTTTTCACCCCTCCCTGTGTTCCCTGTGTTCAATCTTCCTTCCTTCCTCCCTCCCGCCTCCATTGAATCATTTCCCTCTCCAATATATTCCATCCCAGATTCCCTTCCCTTCCCCTGTTTTTTCATTTAGAGTAGGATTATTAGATTGCTTTAAGTTTCATTTCAGTTTTGTACCCCTCCTTGTGTTGTTTGTGATTTCCCCCCATCCCAGATAGATTAGGTTAGAGATAGTAGACAGTTGTAGGAGTTAGCTTAGTGATAGAGATAGCCTGTGTACTTATTAGATAATCCATTTAGTTCATAGCATTTAGAATAGTTAATAGCAGTTAGATTTAGTGTAGCTAGATATATATAATATTAGATAAAAAATTTAAATAAAAAAACCCATATAAAAACAAAAAAACCAAATAAAAAACCAAAAAAAAATATAAAAAACAAAAAAACCCACCCATAACATTTCCCGAA
>QEPC01004199.1:74200-104313 GCA_003113815.1 Sphenodon punctatus | reverse complement strand
TCCTTCTGTGGAGGGCGCCCTGTTCTGTGAGCCCTTTCAATTGGGGCAGTATGAAATTGAGCTTCTTCTGGAAAGTTTTCTTTTAGTACAGCCCAAACTATTTCATTTATTTTTTCCATGGCCCCAGCCTCTTTTATGCCATTCAGCCTTAAGTCCCCTCTTCGTGAGCGATTTTCCAGGTCCTCACACTTTGCAAGGAGAAAAGTAGTCTCGCCCTTCCATTTCTCTAACTGCTCCTGGGTAGAGAGGGACTGCTCTTCCAGCTGAGAAATTCTTCCTTCAGCTACCTGCACTCTCTTTACCATCCCTTCCATCCTCCTGTTACCTTCCTCTACTGCCAGCTTTACTTGTCTCACCTCTTGCTTTAATTCCTCTTTCATCTGGCCAAGTATTTTTCTTAAGGAGGCTGTCTCTGCACTCCCCTCTGCTTTATTGCCTGCAGGAGCCTGGTCTATTTAATTTTCCCACTCTGCCACAACTGCCAGGTTTTTTCCCCCATTGCTTCTCTCCCCCTCCTGCCTTGTTCCCGCAGTTCTAGGCTTGCTGGTAAGCCTGTCTAAGGAATTCTCAGGTGCTGATTTTATGGGGAGCTTGTTTTTTTCAAGTCTTTTTTCTTTCGCTGTTGAGCCCCTTCCCGCCTCACCTTCTGATCCCGAGGAAGAATCGTTGTCAGTTTCAAGCTCCTGCTCTGCTGCCGGTGCCGCTGACATCTTGCTTTCTTCATTGCCTGCCTCCTTCTCCTGCCACAGCTCAGCGGGCTGGCTTTTGTGACAAAACCTCTCCAGAGCATTTGCTTGTGAAAGCTTCTGGCGAGGTTTGCATCTACCAGCCATATCTGATCAATTTAAGGACTTTTTTTCTATTTTTTGACAGGCTTTATCTGATTTTTAGAGCTGGGGGTGTGGAGCTCGGGCTGCTTCCAGCCGCTAGCCCTGACGCATGCGCAGATCCCCCATGCCTATGTATTTTTACGGCATCAGTTAAGAAGTCTGTGTGACCCAGAAACCTCAAAATTATGTTACTGAACCTGATTATTCAAAAGCTGATGGGCACCTGTACTTTCTGGATGCATCCCAGAATGAGACAGGTAAACACGTAGTGAGGATTAAATGACCACACTCTATTCAGCTCTTAAAATTCTGGGTAGGGCAAATAGCCAAAGGCAATTTGGGTCCAGTAATTTCACAAGCTTTCAAACTAGCAACTTTAACAAAACATAACAGATCTTGATTTACCTTGCTCGATGTTCCCCGAGTCTTCTGGGAGGCCACACAGGAGAGGGCGTTCTCAGTGGCCATACCGCAGCTGTGGAACTCCCTGCCAGTGCTGACCCCTGACCTCTAATTGTTTTGATGAAGTTGTAAGACCTGACTGTTCCGCCAGGCATTTGGCGAGGGTGATGGGTGGGGGTTTGGGTGGGGTGGGCGGGGGGTGGGTATTTGGTACCTCCTTTTAAAAGTTGTTTAAAGTTGTTTTAAGTGTTTTTATTTTTTGTATGGTGTGAGTTGCCCCAAGCTGCCTGAGGCAGGAGGGGTGGGATAATAAATTTTAAAAATAAAATAAATAAAAATATTAGGTATCTGCCCTTATAAATTGGTAACACTTCTATCCCATGATGCATATCATGGGCGAAAGAGGCTATCAAGTTCCCCAAGGGACAGGAGCAAGAAGTGTGGTGTGGAAGGTCCAGGATCACATATACTCCCTTGGTTCCCTCAAGTTGCCCCTCCCAGGGAGATGACCCAGCATTTGCCACACCCTGTTTCTGCACTGGGTCATGATTCCCCATCTCCTAGGGAAATGTCTCCAACACTGCATCACTCAGGGTATTTTCAGACGTTACGGGCCTCCCTTTTACCACAGTGAACCACCTGTGGTGGTGGAGATTCCATAACGTCTGAAGGGGGTCACGCCAGATATTCACCACAGTGAACACCTGGCGGGAATACCTTGAACCACGGTTCTGGAGGTGAGGCCGGCCTCACCTCTGGAACCGTGGTTACTCGGACCACGGCCGGGAATCGGCGACTGGTAACGTCTGTTACCACCGCCGCTTCCCAGCCGTGGTCACGGGCCAAGATCGGTCCAGTGGCCAGATTAGCCACTGCACACGCCTGTCTCCGGGAGGCAGGCAGCCGGGGGAGCATGAGGGGTGGGGCCGTGCGGCCGCACATTGTGCCGCCCGGCCCCTTCCCCTCCCCGATCCCCATGCGGAATCAGGCCAGCACGTCTGTTGACCGGCCGGCCAGATTCCACTCGGGGGTGTAGACATGACCATGGGCCGTGTCAAAATGGAGGCCCGTAACGTCTGAAAATACCCTCAGTCTCAAGGATTACAAGAAAACTTGCTGGACTCCCACAAGAGTGTGACAAATTAATTAACAGAAAACACCCTACCATAAAAGGCCTTGCTTAAATCAATTAAATTAGATAACACTGGAGGGAAGGTGAAAAACAGGAATTTCTTTGACCAATGTTGGGGTTTCTGCAAAAATTCCTTCCTTCCCTGGCCCCCAAAAGGGTGACCCACTAGATGCTCATAGTGTATGTTGGTTGATAGGAAATGGGGGGAGGGTGTGCTGCTCACCACTCCAGAGAGGTCTGAGCTCAGTGTCCTGGCAAGTGCTGAACTCTCTCTCCAAGTCTCGCCTTACAAGACCTGATTTTTGTGCCCCTTTCCTGGGTGCCTAGCAACCCCAGTCTGGGCTCTGTACAAATTTGTTCCACAGCCAGGCATTTTTGCAACAACCCCAGCTTCAGTGAGCACTTTCTCACTTGCTGAAGACCCCCATCCTTGCTCACTCTGTTAATGTGAACACCACAAGGCTCCCACCACCTCCACCACTGTGTAAGTGGGGAGAGGAGGGGTAATTCTCACAAAGCAAATGATGTTGATATCCTTTACTCCTGAAGGGATAACACCCCCAGGAAGTGTTGTTTTAATCTTTTGAGGAACAACTGAGACCAGTAGATAAAATTGGGAAGTAGTCTACGTTGTATCTTTAATTAGTTGATGGTTTCTAAAATTGGATCTTCTTGGCATCCGAAAGGTTATTTTTTGCCTTAAGGGAATCCATATCAAGGCAAGAACAAGATTAACACTGTTCTGAATGGTTGTCCATCAGTAATAATTCTGTGTGGCCGGGACATGCCTGTGATGGCAACAATACCAACCTTGGAAGAGCCTGAGTTCCACTTTAGTTCTTTTTATTTAAAGCCAAGTAGATTTAACAAAGAGAGCTATTCCTCCTTTCTTGTTATGTTCATTTTGGCACTCAGTAACCAATTCCTATGGAAGGATGGTTCAGTCTATGACCTTTTTCACACTGCGCATTTTTACATAGATGCCCCCCCCCTCAAGTGTGTGTGTACAAGGGGGGTGTTCGGGCAGGTGTGCAAGGGGGGTGTCCGCATATACAACCGGGGAATGGGTCAGGGAATGGGTTCCACTCGATGTTCGCTCATGTGAACACTGAGTGGGATGGGTGGAGGTGCATGTGCGCTCCCGTGTAACCCCCGCCTCCACCCATCGCACACCCATCTCCACCCACCTCCACCCACGGAGCCCTCTGGAAAACCAGAGGAGGCTTCATGGGTGTAGGGGGATGGAAATGACTGCTGGTGGGTTTGTGTTCATGTAACCGGTCACACACACACACACACACTTCCACCCGCCGCGGCAAAACACCCATCCCCCCACCCATCTCCATCTATGTAAAAATGGCCACAGACACTCTAACATCAATAAAATGGGTAGTACATTTTATTATGCATGTTGCAGGGCACCCATAGAGCACACCTGCAGCCCTGAAACATGTATAATAGAATATAACACCCATTTTATCAGTGTCAGAGTGTTGAAGGGGCACAAAACGCTCTGCAAAGGGAGTGCCCTGGAAGCGCCCCTCTAAAACCTGCGATGGAAAGGCATTTGTACAGGCTCGGAAAAAAAGGTTCTTAGCTCTAATGGAAATCCGAACCCTCTCACGATCTTCGACAATCTTACAGCTGAGTCGATTGGACATATCATTTTATATTGCCATCTATATGTCTCGCTCAGAACAGAACTTTTGGAACCCCTACTCAAACCATTCCCTGGGAGATCCAAGTTAACCCTGTTGGGTTTACTACTAGGAAGTGCCGATGGGCAGGTGATCACTCAGACTGCCTCTTTTTTGTTGCAAGTCTCTCATAGATGGAAGAATTTTCTTGAGTTCAGGCATGGCGAATGTTAGAAGCACCCACCGGTACCAGTACGTTTTGGATTATCATATGTGCTGGGGTTTGTAGTTTCACTTTCCCTCCCCTGGTTAGGGGGGAGATATCAGTAAGCCCCTCTTTGATGATTTTGGGCCTAGGGTTTGTCATACCTTGATTTTTAGTTTCGTATATTATGACTTGTACTGCCATATAGTATCATTTGTATGTTTATGAATGTTTTGTCATTGGCTCTTCGGAGTCTGTTATGTTTTATTTTATGCCATGGTCAATAACCGCGCAACAAATCTATCTATCTATCTATCTATCTATCTATCTATCTATCTATCTGTGTTAAGAGTGTCTCTGTGGAAAGGGCCTAAATCTCTGCAATATTTACATTACACAGACTTAGCTATGAAAGTCAGCACCCTAAGCCTTGCTTAGTTGTTGTCTTATATAATGTTCCAATTAGTAATTTTTAAGCCTTTTGCATGAATATAATTTCCCAGCAGTTTTTATTCATCCCATCTGTTAATACTGGCCTTGGGTTTAATTGGATGCCCCTAATTTCCTAAGTTTTGCATTGTTTTAAAGTAGCCTGCAAGTACAGTATTTACTTTCTTGCCTGATACTTGTGTTTTCTGTAATTCAGATGAGGTGTGGTTGTACTGATGATTAAATATACTGCTAATATTTTACCTGACATATTTTCCTGGGTTGTAGAGGGATTCTTTTTCTTGGTGTTGATGATTTGTGAATATTTATGAACTAATCCACGTGCATAATATTTAAAGATTTGTTTAAATATAATTATGCAGTTTTGATAATGTTATGACAAATGTGAAAAAGAAAGGTGGGTAGGACGAAAAAATTTACCCTTGGAATGACAAACTTTGATGAAATATAAAAATCAGACAGACTTGGTGTGGAGGATTGTGGGTTGGGGGCTAGATGGAAAAAAGACAGAGGAGAAATAGAGGATTTCACAAGGGAAAAAATACACACCTAACAAAACAAAGCGTATGTTTTCCAATTAGCAAAAAATATGACACACAAAAACAACCTGCGGTATTTGAATTGATAAAGATTGATGAGGACGCTCATGGAATGATTATGGCAAATATATCATCTTATTAGAATATAAAAATGTTTTGGGTAAAATGCATTAGGAAAATGCAATAAATGAGTATATCAAGGCCAAAAAAAGCAATTATGGGGAATGCAAACAATGATAAATAAGGCTACATTAATAAGAACTAAAAATGCCAAGAGAGATCAGGATAAGCAATAATCAATAGAAACTTTGGTAAAAACAGAGCAGTCAGGCGCATACTGCTCATGGCCACGTAAAGGACACAAAAGAGTCAACAGCAGCCCATCAAACTGATGCAATACTCAGCCAATATGTGGTTTCTTCCTCTTAGCATTCACAAACTGAAGGTCATCTTTCTGAGATTCTGCAGAAGAACATGAAATGTTTCAACAAAGGCTATTAGCATGCAACAGCAGGCAGTTGAGCAACTACCATAGAATGATTGGAAACTGGAAAACATAGATCTAGAAGATATGTATTCCAGAAACCCTTGTCAGAGAAGTTCTAGCAGGGACTCCACAAGTGGGTGGGAGATGGAAAGTGAATTATTCCCTCAGCCTTCAAAAGATGATAGGAGCAGGGTGGGGAAAACTTTCACTGCTACCATCTGTACTATACCTGTCAGATGATACAAAAGGTTTAAGTCTCCAGGCGTTTGGCTTGACTGTTTTCTCTGGCACTAACTTCATAGTGGGTAAATTGTTTATTATTGCATTCTGAATCTTGCTACATCAAACGGACTGCTGAATTGCTCCATTACATTTCCAACAAAAGACTACTTACATCTAAATCCCTGTAGCCGCATGACCCTACCCGGCACGGGTAGTGGCTTGCTGACGGTGGTTGTTGTCACCCTCCCCTCTGGAGAAAGGAGGAGCATAGGGTGGGGGCGCACAGTGACACAGGAAGCGGCGCAAGGCGAAGTCTCGCGGGAGGCGAGACTTCGCGGCCGCCATTTTGATCCAGGCACAGAACCCACCATTCCGCACCTGGATTCCAATGAGTGAGCACCCTCCCGCCCTCCCTGTTGCACTGTGGGTTGAACTGATCGTTGATCTTGGGTTCAAGGCCGGGAAGGAATTTAGCCACCTGGCTAATTGGCACTGGCCTGGTAGGTGTTTCACTTTTCTCAGAGTGAAGGTTTCAGATTGGCTACAGGTGGGAAGGGTAGATTTTAAGGTTAATTTGTCGCACCGCAGGGGTCCAGCGACGTAGTTAACTAAGAAGTTAGGGATAGTCTGCTGACAGGTCATCTCCTTAAAAGGTGGGGTCTGAGTGAAGGCTAGAGCTGGTCCGACCGGCATCACTCTGGACCGAGGACGGGGAGGGGCACGGCCGGGTCTCTAAGACAGGGGTGGTCCAGGGTTCAAAGGAACTGCCCTCACTTCCTTCTTGGGGTCACAGTAGGCAAGGGCCTCCTGATCCGGTTGGGGGCGGCTTGACAGGTGTGACATTGCAGCAGACATAGTTAGTAAAGTGGCGGTACTGAGGAACATCAGACCACTTAAGTTTACTCCAGTTCAATGAGTTAATAGTTAAAGTTGAGAGGACCCGGAGGGGCGGAGCCCCCTCTTCACCTGACTAGATTTAATAAACGTTGGTGCGGCCTAGTTTACCCCATACATTTGGTGTTTGTGTCTTCCTTTCTGGGTGGGGGACAAAGTTGGTTCTTCAAGATGGACTCTGTCACTCGCACCAATTGGAACTGCGCTTGCACAGGTTAGGCTCAGGAATCTTTTAGAAGCAGTTCTTCAGCCACACTCCATTGCCCCTCTCCTCCCAACTCACAGCTTTGGTGGGCTCCTTGCAAGGCTATAAATACGGGGAGCAGAGCATGGATCACCTAATTTCCTTCCAACACTTACACCTAAGAACCCAATATTTTAATTAGAACTCCGGTACAGAGGGAAGGCGGGTGGGAGGTCTGAGTGACAGAGCCTATTTCAAAGAACTAATGTTACAGGCAAGTAACCTTCATTTCTTCTTTGTGTGGGGCTCCATATACTCACATCAGTGGGAAAGTATATAGCAGTAATTTGTCTAGGAAGGTGGTCCAGGGTCTAGTTAAAGAGAGACTGCAAAACAGCTCTCCCCAAACAGGCATCAGAGCAAGCTGCCATATCTCGTATATAATGCTTACTTTAAATGTGTGCTCAGAATGCCACACAGGAGCTTTACAAGTTTGTTTCAGAGGAAGTTTTCTGGAACATACCACAGAAACAACATGTGGAATGAACACTACAACCTGATGGAGGCTTTTCCCCAGAAAGTATGTAGCTTACAGTTATGCAATCAATTAGCCACTTAATTATGTAATTTGATGTTGATATTTTAGGGGATAGTTGTTTATTCTTTAACTGGTGCAGCTTTGGTGTATGTTTTTGTGCTTTTATCTAAGCATGATAGCATATTTGTAAACCTAATATTGGGTAATTGGGGTTGGAAGAGTATATAAATATAAATATAAAGCATTTTATAATGAGGAATGGTAATGCTTAACTACATATTTGGGCACTGAGAATGTAATAACTTGTAAAACATAAGTTTTATTTTCTCTTTTTTTTTGGTAAAGTGTATTGAATATTGTTTTATTTTATTCTTCCTGCAACCATTGGATGAGACAATAAATGATTTACTTACTTAATTATGTTCTGAGAGATAAACTTTGTTCCTAGAACAGAACCCCTTGATCCCACAAAAAGATAAAATGGTTTAATCCTCTCTATACAGAAATAGAAAACACTAGAGAGTGTAAGGCTGTTTCCTCCTTGTCAAAATGAGGGTGTGTTGTTGTTTTTTTAAAGGGGAATAGTGATTACCTGTGACAAATGAAAATCCAATATTACCTTAGGTCTAATCAAAGCAGGATGTTTAACCCCCCTCGCCCTTGTCTCTACTAAATTTAAGATGGGGTTTCCATTCTCAGAGGAGGCTACATAGCAAGTAGGAGCTAGGAAAAGCTCTATCCCTAGACTAAAGTTGGATCAGAGACTGTTTTTATATGAGTAGGATTTCTTCCGCAGTTTAAACATCTGGTACTGGGAAACCCCCACGGGTATGTGTGTGTGTGTGTCTTCAGAAACTCCTCCATGAACCAGAAATCACTCGGGAGCCATTAGAAACAGCGGCTCAGCGCAAATCCTTGGTGTTTTGCAACAAGGCGTAGATAAGACCTTGATTTCGAGGTCTTATCTATGCTGTGTCTAAAAACACACAGGAGTCACGTGGTGTTGCTGTTTTTAATGGCACCTGGGCAACTTACGGTTCATAGCAGAGTGCCTAAAGACACACACCCTATGGGGGTTTCCCAGAGCTGCATGATTAAACTGCGGGAGAAATCCCATTTGTATAAAACCGGACATAGGGTGTTGCTCCAACTTGCTGGGTGAGTGAAGTGAACCACTAATTCTCTCACCCTCCTGGCCAAAGTAAGAGCTACTAATATGGCCACTTTCAGAGAAAGGTAGTGAATAGAGCCAAGTACCTAATGCTTCAAATGGTGGTAGAATGCACCGTGGCAACACCAAACCCAGGTCCCGTGGAGGGCATTGGTTTCCTATAGGTTGGCCCAGGTTACCATAACAAGCCCCTTAATTTATTTTATTTATTTTATTTCATTAAATATGTTAGTCGCCCTTCATGCCTACGGCATCTCGGGGTGGCTTACAATATTATAAAACCCAATAATAACAATAAAATCCACAACATTAAACAAAACCCACAACAGTTTAAAAACATCACTAAAACCAACCCCACCACCCACCTCACCCTCCCACCCTCTCCTCCGAAGGCCTGGGCAAACAGCCAAGTCTTGCAAACACATCGACAGGCCAACAGCCCCGGGGCCAGGTGAGCCTCGTCCGGGAGGGAATTCCATAAATAAGACCCGGCCACTCAGAACGCCCTCTCCATTGTGGTCCCCCGGCTTACACGGGGGACCTCCAGAAAGGCGCCCCCGGTGGACCAAAGGGATCACTCTGATATGTGGAGGGCAAGGTGGTCCCCGAGATATGAGGGGCCCAGACCGTGCAGGGCTTTATAGATCAATACTAACACCTTGAATCTGACTCGCTATGCTATAGGAAGACAGTGCAGAGCGTGGAGCACTGGTCTTATGTGCTCACACCGCCCCGTCCCCATAAGGAGATGGGCTGCCACATTCAGCACTAGCTGCAGCCTCCAAACCAGAAACAAGGGAAGCCCCATGTAGAGCACGTTACAGTAGTCTAGCCTCGAGGTGATGAAGACATGGATGAGAGTGGCCAGATCAGGCCTGGAGAGGTTAGGTCATAGCCTCTGTACCAAATACAGCTGGCGAAAGGTGGCTTTAGCCACCACCTCCCCCTGCCAATCCAGACAGAGGTCCAAATCCAAAACCACCCCCAGACTCCGAACCTGAAGAGCAACAGGTGGACGAACCCCCCCCTATCAGAGGGGCCAGCACCTCCCTCGCCCTCCCCACCACCATCACCTCCATCTTATTGGGATAAATTTTAAATAAATAAATAAATACAATTTATAAATTGTTTCAGAATAAGATGAGAGAAAAGCAGACTATTATCTAATTAGACAAACAAAAAACCTATAGTTTTACAAACTTAGTTAAGGCGGTTTCATATCAAGCAAACTTTTACAAACCTGGAAATTGTATATGTTAAGGCTCGCACCTTAACTTGTACACCTTGTAACCACTGAAATTGTAGTATGGTGTTGCATACTTTGCTCGCTCACAGCTTAGGTTCCATGCACCCACACTTTCCCTTGGTCTTTCAGCCCCAATCCTCTTCCTTTGCAGGTTTTTAATTTCATTTCAATATTTATTTATATTCCGCACTCTCTCAGCCAGGCCGACTCGAGGCGGCGTACAATAAATCATTGAACAACAATCCATCAATATCTCGGTATATATCCCATGCAGGGGAACCCCGAGATATAACACAATATAATAGACCCCAAAATACAACATAATATAATAAACAGCATATAATCACCCACAACAGGGGATTCCAATACAAATTTATCTGTAATTCCCACTTCCTTAAGCTCATACAATTTTCAATTCACAATCCAGCAGCTCCAACTAATACAATAAAGAATATCCCCCATCCTACAATTTCCACACCAACTCACAGCCATTAGTCTCACTCCCAGCTCTCACCTGGGCCAACTACAGGCATCCTTTCCCTCCATCCCTTGCTGCCACCAAGGAAGGTCAACCATCACCACCTTCTCCCCTCTCTCACTGGAGGGAGATGCTTCTCCACCTTTACCAACAACACATTCACATTTCTTACTTTAATTCATACCCCCTTCACCTCAGGGTCCCGGCACGGCCTTCGGCTGCCCTCAATGATATTGGGAGCGGCTTGGAAAAGTCCCTCCCCCAACCCCGCCCACGCAAAGGTGTGGTGGACGGGGACAGGCAAATGCCAGAAATCCCACGTTCCCCAGCTGGAAACAATGGGGCCCCTCTCCCCCCAAACCAGGTACCAGCTTCAAGATTGTCCATGAGGGAGGGAGGGAGAGCTGATGACCCCCGCTCTTCTACTGCTGTCATGAATGCCACATGGGTCTCCAGCCTCCAATTTGTGGGGCATTCTCGGCTGCCTCCAGCTTCCCCCAATGATATGGGGAGTGGCTTGGAAAAGTCCCTCCTCCAACCCCACCCCCGCAAGGGTGGTGGGGAAGGGGACAGGCAAATCCCAGAAGTCCCACAGCACCAAGCTGGAAAAAATGGGGCCCCTCTCCTCCAAAACCAGGTACCAGTTTCAAGATTGTCCATGGGGGAGGGAGGGAGAGCTGATGTCCCCTGCTCTGCCGCTGCTATCACCAATGCCACACGGGTCCCCGGCCTCCAATTTGTGGCGTGTTCTCGGCTGCCTCCAGCCGCCCCTGATGATGTGGAAAGTAATGCCCAATGACTTGGGGGAAACACTAAAGCTATGATGACATGCTCCTCTCTCTCCAATATTACATTGTTACTCTACTTCATATTTGACAATAATTTATCTTTTTTTTAAAAAAAACCACACACCTTATATTTGAAATATCCATTCTGTGGCACTACATTAAGTACATCTCCCGACTGGCACAGGTGACTAACACGATGTTAATATTCGAAGATCACATGACTAGATGGAGTACAACTGCATGGAGCACAATATTGATGTCATTTTGGAATATTAACATTCTGTTAGTCACATGTGCAGTCGGGAGATGTACTTAATGTGGTGCCACAGGATATTTCAAATATAAGTTGTTGTTTTTTTTAAAAAAAGATAAATTATTGCCACATTTGAAGTAGAGTAGCAATGTAATATTCGAGAGAGAGGAGCGTGTCATCATAGTTTTAGTGTTTCCCCAACCTGAAAAGAAAGAGGATTTGGGGTGAAAGAACAAGGGAAAATGTGGGTGCATGGGGCCTAAGTTGTGAGTGAGCAGAGTATGTGACACCATACTAGGGATGTGAGAATGCGGTTTGGAAGTTCGGAGTTCGGACTGAACTCAAATAGTTTGGTTGACCGAACCGAACTTTTGAGCCTAACTCAAATTCGACCAAACTGTTCGGAAGGGAAAAAAAAAAAAACGGGTTTGAATGTACAAACTCGGTTTGGAAGTTTGGAATTCGACTGAACTTGAATAATTCGGTCGACCGAACCAAACTTTCGAACCGAACTTGATTTTCGAACTGAACCGAACCGAATTTCTGAACTCAGTTCTGTTGCACATCCCTACACCATACTACAATTTCAGTGTTTACAAGGTGTGAAAGTTAAGGTGGGAGCCTTAACATATACAATTTACTCATTTGTAAAAGTTTGCTTGATATGAAACCGCCTTAACTAAGTTTGTAAAACCATCGTTTTTTTGTTTGTCTAATTTGTTTGCATTTTTTAAAAACACAATGCAAACACATGACAGTGATTTCTGATAGTATATAGATGGGAACCGATTCTAGAACATGTATACATGACAGGTCGGGGGTTAGGATTGGAAGGGAAGGTGCAGCCTAATGAGAGAGGGGAAAGAGACTCCTGATGCCACCCAATCACCTCCTCCCCTGGATGACCGTGACCCCATGGTGCTGGCAGGGGGAGAGGCCCTGACCTCCATGGACAGTCCCTGTGGGTGGTCCCCTCCCACTTAGAGCCCCGTGGGGATCAGCCTCCCCCGAAGGATAAGGGCGGAAGGACTCGCTGAGCTGGCCAAGGAGGTGAGAAGGGAGTAACTGACAGCGGGCGGGGCCCCATCGCAGGTGAGGCAGAGACTCAGAGCAGCAGCAGAATCATGAGAATGAGCCCCCACAGCCTCCCCAGAACTGATGGCTCCTAACGGGCTTGGGGGAGCGAGCAGTGTGGTGTCATCCCCTGCCCCCCCCCCCCCCGCGCTGCTGCTTGCTTCGGCCGGTGCATCTTGGGGAAGCTGCTCCCCATGCTGCTCCATCCACAGTGTCATGTCAGTTACACAGTGCCCTGCTTCTCAGCTCTTGGCTCGGCTCCTCTTCCCTCTCGGGGACCCGAGAGCCAGGGAAGTGGGTAGCTGTGTAAGTGACATAACATTGACTAGCCTAGTCAGTGTCATGTCAGTTACACAGTGCCCCCCTTCCCAGCTCTGGTCCTCTCTCCTCTCCAGGACCCGAGAGCCAGGGAAGCGGGGAGCTGTGTAACTGACATGACACTGACTAGCTTAGTCAGTGTCATGTCAGTTACACAGCACCCTGGTCCCCGGATCCACTCCTCTCCCCTCTCTGGGACCCGAGAGTGGGAGAAGCAAGGAGCTGTGTAACTGACATGACACTGACAAGTCTAGTCAATGTCATGTCAGTTACATATCACTCCACTTCCCGGCTCCGCTCCTTTCCCCTCTCCTGGACCCGAGAACAGGGGAAGTGGGGAGCTGTGTAACTGACATGACACTAACTAGGCTAGTCAGTGTCATGTCAGTTACACATTGCTCCACTTCCCGGCTCCGCTCCTCTCCAGTCTCCAGGACCTGAGAGCCGGGGAAGCGCAGAGCTGTGTAAGTGCATGACACCGACTAGCCTAGTCAGTGTCATGTCAGTTACACATTGCTCCACTTCCCGGCTCCTCTCCCTCCCCTCTCCGGGAGCCGAGAACGGGGAAGTGGGGCACTGTGTAACTGACATGACACTGACTAGCCTGTGAATCAGACTAGTCAGTGTCATGTCAGTGTGATAGTGCATGGGTTTATTGCAACTCAAGCAGCCAGCAGGGGGCATATTTTTGCCACCCCTTTTGCATATGCATGAGCTAAGTGCCGTAAAAGCACACACACACACACACACACACACACACACACACACACACACACATAAAACATAAAATAAACATCTTCCACTACTCTATTTCATGATGTGAAATGAGAAGCACATACCCTGACCATTTCCTAACTTCTGTATGTGACCAGATTCTCTCTTACTAAGAAGATCAAAGAGAAAACCCTGTTAACGTCGGTCGCAAGCCAGAGGAAATTGCCCCAAGAATTGTTCATTGAAATCAATGGGTCTATTACTGAAGAGAGTTGCTCCACCTTAACTAAAGGAGCAGCAATAGCGGCTCCTTAATGGAATGTGGTGAGCATAAATGGCATCCAGATGCCCCTTTAGAAAAAATGGTGATACCCCTTATTATATTACATAACATAACACCAACGATGTTCCTGGTGGTGTACAATCAATCAAGCTGTGTTCCTATGCTAAGGGGCTTACAATCTAGGAAAGACAAAGGAGGGGAGACAAGGGAGTGGGGAACATAGGGTGAGCAACATTTGTGAAGTTGAAAAGTCACAGGTGTGCATGTTTAACTTAGTTGCAGGGAAGAGGCAGACCATGAGTGAAGGATGGAAGAGGAGGCATCAGGGTCAATTTTGTCAAATCTATGTGAAGAAGAAGCAAGGGAAAGCCGGATGGAAAAGGTAGGTGTTCAGGAGATATTTGATGGTTGGGAGGGAAGGAAAAGAGCATATAAAAAAGAAGGAGAAATCAAAGATGAACCTCAGGCTACATGCTGGATGGTGTCACCATCAATGGAAACTGAGAGGGAAGCAGGAAAAGTAACATTTTGAGGGGAACGTTGAGGAATTAAGTCTTGACCATATTAAGCTTGTGTTGGTGGTGAGACATCCAAGCAGATATATCAGAGAAACAGTTTGTGATACGAGACTGGATGGAGGGGGAACACGTGTGCATGGAGAGCATAAAGGGAGAAGAGAAGGGGACCAAGGACAGAGCCTTTGGGAACTCAAAAAGAGAGCGGGAGTGATGCAGAGAAGGTACCAGTAAGAGAGGCACTGGATATTTTCAGACGTTACGAGATCGCTGTTCACCACACTGAATCACAGTGGATCTGGTGTGATGGCAGCGATCTCGTGAACATCTGTGCGACCCCTGCCAAATGTTCACCACAGTGAATCTCTGGTGGGGGTCACAGCTAATCACGGTTCTGGCCCTAAGGCTGGCTGCAGGGCCAGAACCGTGGTTAGATTGGCTACGATCAGGAAAGGGGCAAAAGTGACATCAGTTACCTTGCCCCTTTCTGGAATCATTCCATGAACCACAATACGGGATCAGGCTCAGCGGCCTCACTGGTAGCTATGCCCACCCATCTCTCCATCGACAGGCATCCGAGGGAGCATGGGGGGGCAGGGCTGAGTGGCCGCATGCCGCACCATGCAGCCCCGCCCCCTCCCCGATCCCCAGTCCGAGATCAGGCTGGCGCGTCTAAAGAACAGATGGCCTGATCACGGATCGTGATCCGAGATGGATCCCAGTCCAGGGTTCAGCACGGTGGCCAAGATGCCCGTGACATCTGAAATTACCCACTGAAGGAATGGTTTAAGAGGAAGGAAGAGAATCAGTCGAGAACTGAGTCCCAGAAAACAAGAGAGAAAAGTGAGTCAAGGAGGTTATGGCCAACGTGTCAGAGGCAGCAGAGAGATCAAGCTGCACAAGAAGTACCTTGAGACTTAAGGTAAGTGAGGCAAGTCAGTAGATCCAATATATGGAGGCTTTATCTCAAATAGTGAATATTTTATATTTCACTTCATAGGCTTTAGTAGTGTGAATTTTTGTTGCACCCTTGAGAATATGTATTACATCAGTAGGTAAGCAATATATGTCCTCATCTGTCAGAGAGATATAAGCCAAACTACTGGATGCAAGAACTGAATATTCAGATGTAGTATGTTCCTGTTGCTCTGTGACAGGAGGGTAGTTCCAATGGGCAGTAATTGCCACTTTATTGCTTCGTTGGTATGTTGCATGTTCCAGAGTTGCCTGAGCCAATCTGGGGCTATGAGAATACAGGCTGCTTCTTCATGCTGAAATTTTTGGAGGACTTGAAATTAGTGGCTGGGGAGGCTGGGAAAAGCATGTAGGTTGTCCTTTCCCCAATAAATTAGAAAAGTATTGCTTATGGAGGATGCCACACAAAATGCCCTGCTGAAAAAAACAGGCATTGAGCATTTTTAGATGTAACCAAAAAATCTATTTACAATTGTCCTCACAAGAGGAATATTTTCTAGAAAACCGACCATTTTATCACCCGTTGTACTGTCATAATACTATTCCTGTATTGTTGTAGTTTCTTCCTCTGTGCATGTTTTGTCCTGAAAATCTAATTTTTTATTTTGTTTCTTCCAGGATTGAGAGGAAGTTTCCTTTCTTGGTGACTTATCTTTCCTTTTCTTGGGTGGTCAGTTTGGCTTCTTGAACAATTTCCCTTTTATAAAATTTCTTTTTAGAATCAGAGATGAAACCATGGACTTGCATTTCTTTAACTTCACCACTTCCAATTGGACATAGTGCCTTATGCAGAAGAGATCTGTGCTGGGTGGGAGGTGAAGTTTCAGTGCTGACATGAGGGTTTCTCAGTGCTGAGATAGTTGGAGGTGCCAAAGTGGGATGGTGTATATATAATGTTTCATCCGATGCTAGACAACTTGGATCAAGTGTTCTTTTACTTAAGAGAAACTTTAAGCACATTTAATTGCCCTGCCCAACAAGCCCACACAAGTAGTAGATGCCACTGGTGCATCTAATGGAGCTGATCCCCCAAGGAGGATAAAAAGGAAGCTAAACACTCTCTCTCTCTCAAAGGAACAGTCCAACAAACCAAAGGGTAGATGTAAACCAGCTAACTGTTAGACTAAAGGTATTTGAGGAGAACTTTAAAGAAGTAAGTCCTTAACTACTGGATGCTGTGGTGATTAGAATGAACTGAGGGGTGTGTGTGATATAATGTGGCTGGAAATTTGCTTTTAGAAGGTTCTTAAGTCTAATCTGTGGAGGTGAAACTCCTACTGATTTGAGTGGATGGAACCCACTTGAAAAAAGAACTATATAACCTTTGATATAGAACTATTCTAAACGTTTTAAGGCCTATCTCTGTCCTTGTTTTCAAAGCCCCTACTTTCATTTCAAAACCCCTACTTTAAAACCCCCTATGCCCCCTATTTTAAAAGCCCCTACTTCCAACTGAACTCTTTAATGCTGTTTCTGCAGCCTTTCCCCAACAGAACAGATACACAACGAATCAAGTAAGCTTAAGCTCAAGGAATATTTTAATAGTAATTTTTATATATATATATAATGTGTGCGTGTGTGTGTGTGTGTGTGTGTGTGTGTGTGTGTGTGCTAGGCCGAGTTTCAGCCCTATTACAGACCTCAGGGTAGAGCCCTAGTCACTACTAAAGATTTTCCATGACATTGCAAAGCTTAATGCACTATGTGAATCTTATATATAGATGGGAGACAAGGGACAGTGCCACAGAGGAGCATAGGGATAAGATTTTCAGGCAGGATGCTGAATATAGATAAGATTCACATAGTGTATTAAGTTTTCTGAAGCATTCTGCATTAAGCATCCCCAGAGTTCTGAAGGAACTCAAATATGAAATTGCAGAAATACTACTGGTAATTTGTAACCTATTGCTAAAATCTGCTACTGTACCTGAGAACTGGAGGGTGGTGAAAGTAACTCCGAGAACAATATTTAAAAAGGACTCCAGAGGCGAGCCTGGAAACTATAGACTGGTTAGTCTAACCTCTCTGCTGAGCAAAATGGTGGAAAATATGATTAAAAACAGAATTATGGGGTATAGTGATAAACATGGTTTAATGGGGAAGAGTCATTATAGATTTAGCAAAGGGAAGTTGTTCCTCACTAATCTATTGAGATTTTTTGAGGGTGTGAATAAGCAAATGGATAAGAGGGAGCTGATCAATATAGTGTATCTGGATTTTCAGAAAGCATTTGATAAGGTCCCTCGTGAGAGATTCTTGATTAAATTAAAACATCATGGGATAGAATTCTTATTGTGGATTGGTAGCTGGTCAAAGGATATGAAATAAAGAGCAGGAATAAATGGTCAGTTCAAGGTATTTAAAAGGTATTTACATATCACAATGCTGCTATATAAATCTATGGTGCAACCACACCTTGAGTATTCTTTGCAGTACTGCTCACCGCATCTCAAAAAAGATATAGTAGAAGAAGAAAATATGCAGAGAAGGGCAACAAAGATGATAAAGGGCATGGGACAGCTCCCCTTGAAGAGAAGCTAGATAGGTCAGGCTCTTTAGTTAATTAAGAGACGAGACCACTGAGAGAGGATATGATAGAAGTTTATAAAATCGTGAGTGGTGTGGAACAAGTAAATAGGAAAAAGTTATTTACCCGCTCAAATAGTAGTAGAATCAGAGGACACCCCATGAAACTAACCTATAGTAGATTTAAGACAAATAAAAGAAAGCGTTTTTTCACTCAACGTATAATTAAGTTGTGGAATTTCTTGGCAGAATTGGTGTTCAAGACCAGTAGTATAGCTGGGTTTTAAAAAGGATTGGATAAGTTTCTGAAGAATAGGTTCATTAACTGCTATTAGTCGGGTAGGATTTGGGGAATGTAACCTCTTACTGTATTGAGAGCTGGGAGTGAACAAAAGGCAACAGATTGCCCTATTGTAGGGGTGTGCATTTCATTTTAGTTTTTATGGTATTAATAACAGAATTTCATTTTTGTTATTAATACCAGAAAAATGGGGGAAAATTATAATGAAATTTTGAAATAAAAATGAAAATTTCAGAACTAAAAAAACACAACTTTTTTGACATTTCAAGCTGTACCTTCTTTGCTTTCTATATGATTTACATGACATTTGGAAGGAAAGTATCTCTTACCCAGGGTATCACTTCTGTCAAATATCACAAGGATTGGATAAAGGGTACCAATTCTATAATTGTAGAAACGATGCATGTTGTATGGTTTGTAATGCATTTCTGGCTGTAGCATCTTTGCTTCCCATCCAGTTTGGATGCAATTTGGAAAGATTGTACCTTTTACCCAAGGTATCAGTCCTGACAAATTTCATAAAGATTGCATAGTGGGTTCCTATTTTATGAGCAATGTAGGATTTGTGGTTCGTTCACACATTTCCAGCTGTAACATTTTTGTTTTGTATCCAATTTGGATGAAATTAGGACAGGGTGTATCCCTCAACGTAGGGATCACCCCTTACAAATTCCAGAAAGGTTGGATAAAACACACTGACTTTATAAGCAAATAAACAGTTGTGATTTTAACAGAAGACGTGCAAATGCAGGTCCTGAACATTTTGGGACAAAATTTCAGGACATAACCAGAATTTCAGGCAGCAAGACACAGAGAAGGGGGAAGCATCCTAGTAATCAAGAGACATGTTTGACAAATCCAGTCTGGCCAATTGTCATCCCAAACACATTCTGCAGCACTGTGACTGAAGACATGAGAGAATCTCTTATTGGCTCTTTCCTAAGAAGATGCTTCCAACTTCCCAGTAACAACTACTCCCGCTGCCTTGACTTCCTATCCTCCAACTCCTCCCTTGACCCCCTCCAATCTGGCTTCCGCCCCCTTCATTCTACTGAAACTGCTCTGGCTAAGATTACCAACGATCTTCTGGTGGCTAAATCTAAACGTCTCTATTCCATTCTTGTCCTCCTTGATCTCTCTGCTGCCTTCGATACTGTTGACCACTCACTCTTGCTGGATTCCCTTCACTCCCTTGGCTTTTGTGGCTCTGTCCATAACTGGTTCTCCTCCTACCTCTCTGACCGCTCCTTTAATGTGTCTCTCTCCAACTCCGCCTCCTCCTCCTTCCCCCTCTCAGTTGGTGTTCCTCAAGGCTCTGTTCTTGGCCCTCTCCTCTTCTCGATCTATACCTCATCCTTAGGCAAACTCATTGCCTCCCATGGCTTCCAATACCACCTCTATGCTGATGACACTCAACTCTATCTCTCTACTCCCTCTCTCTCTCCCTCTGTTCAAGCTCGTCTCATCAACTGTCTCTCTGACATCTCTACCTGGATGTCTCAACGTCAACTCAAACTCAACATGGCTAAAACTGAACTCCTTATCTTCCCCCCTCATCCTTCCTCTCCTTCCTCACTGTCAATAACTATTGATGGAGTCACCATCCTGCCTGTCCCCCAAGCCCGTAGCCTAGGCTTCATCTTTGACTCACCCCTTTCTTTTAAACCCTACATTGACTCTGTTGCTAAATCCTGTCGCTTCTCCCTCCATAACATTGCTAAGATTCGCCCTTTTCTCTCTGTCTCGTCTGCCAAAACTCTTGTTCATGCTCTGGTCATCTCTCGCCTCGATTACTGTAACCTCCTTCTCACTGGCCTTCCCCGGTCTCACCTTTCTCCCCTCATCTCTGTCCAAAACTCTGCTGCCAGGGTCATCTACCTCGCCAGTCGCTTCGACCATGTGCAGCCCCTCCTCTCTTCGCTTCACTGGCTTCCCCTTCCTGAACGAATCCTGCACAAGCTCCTAGTCTTCACCTATAAAGCTCTTCACAACCTTGCTCCCCCCTACCTCTCTGCACTTATCGCCCTCCATACTCCAGCCCGTGCACTTCGCTCCTCCTCTGTCCCTTCTCTCACCCTTCCACGCCTTCCCTGCTCCCCTAAGCGCCTTCGTCCCTTCTCACTTGCTGCCCCCCATGCCTGGAACTCCCTCCCTGTCCACATCCGCCTTGCCCCCTCCCTTCATACCTTCAAATCTCTCCTTAAAACTCACCTCTTTCGCTCTGCTCTGTCTGACTCTTTATCCTGCTGAGCCACTATTCCTATACCTACGATCGGTTTACCCTTATCCTTGCAACATGGACCTGCCTGCTGTCATTCTCATCGTAACCAAGCCAAGTACGTGCACTTGAGACCTCGCATCTTCATGAATGTTAGACCCCTTGTCTCTCCCTCTGTTCCCCTTCCTAAGTCTCTCCCCCAGCTCCTGTCTCTCAGATTGTAAGCCCTAGGGGCAGGGACCGTGTCTATTTTATTACTTTGTAAAGTGCCATGTACACTGCTGGCGCTATATAAATGTTTGTTAATAATAATAATAATAATAAATAACAAGCAGGGAGGTTGGGGTGAGAAAAGCACAGAATTTTGATACATTATTGACATTCCTGCTGGCCATTTGGCATCACAAACACATCTTGTACCACAATCACAAACATAAGAGAATCCTTAGTATAGGCTCATTCTCTGGAGATGCTTCCAACTTGCCAGTACACAATCACTACAATCAAGGAGGTTTGGGGTGAGGACTGCGGAGCAAATATAAGCTTCTGACAAGCTGCACATCCCCCACCATGGTTAGACCTTGTGTGGCTTGTAGGCTGACTCAGTGCTCTTTGTGTGTGACTGTGTGTGCTGCAGTCTCCAGCCTCACTGCAAGTGCTCATAAAAGCAGAACTCTTCACCTATTCTCCCCCATGTATGCCACCACAGACTTTGGGGTGCCAATGACTGAAGCCTATGTAGTGTGCCAGTGGCTCTGGCACCTGCTCCTCCTCTGCTCTGCCCACCTCTTCCTGTCTTCTTGACCCTCTTTACAAATGCTCCAAAAAGCAGATCTCTGCATCTAGTAAAATCTTTACAATTTAAAAAGAGGCAACACCTGAAATTGGTTTAAAGAAATTTGCAACTTCTGTTAAAATTGTGAAAGTTTCATATAATTGGGACCCTTTATCCAATGTTTTTGACATTTGTCAGGGGGAACAAACTGTCCAAATTTCATCTAAAGTAGATAGAAAATAAAGTCGTTAAAGCTGGAAATGTGTGTGCAAACCATGAAATTATTAAATTGCTTAAAAAATCAGGAAACTTTATTCAGTCTTTCTGAAATCTTGCAAGGGGAATCCCTTAAATGAGGGGCATGAGGATTACAATTTTCAACTAAATTGGATGAAATACAAAGATATTGGAGCTGGAAAGCTGTGCACAAACTATACAATTAAATTGCTTATAAAATCAGAGCCTTTTATTCAAATTGCTTATAAAATCAGAGCCTCTCTATGAAATGTTTCAGGAATGAGTCCCATGGTGAGTGGTATGCTCAATACAAGTTCCATGTAAATCTGATGAAAAAAAAAAGACCTTACAGTCAGAAATACATTTCCAATTGAAACCAATACAAAATAACAATAAAACTTAATTACAAAAATGAAAATTGTCAATAATGAAAATGAGAAAAATGAAAATTTTAATAACAAAAATGAAAGCAAAAAAAAAATGGATCCCTTATGTACACCCCTACCCTGTTGTGATGTGTTGGGTACTTCTTCCAAGTGACCAAGGGTGATTTCAGATGTTACACGGTCCCGATTCATTACAGTGGATTCCCAGCGGTGGCAAACTGCCCAACCACCCCCCATGGTCAAGAGAGGCCCTGAACAGACGTGACGTGACTGGGAGCAAGGGAGGGAAACGGACTGACAGACTACAGCCCAGGGATGCGCAACAGACATGACGCTGATTCACGGCCATGATCAAAACACCCAGAAGGCACCGGGGAGGGGCGGGAGGCAGACATGGCAGGCTGAGGGCAAATGAATAAAAAAGCGCCTACAGGGAATGCCCACACAAGGGAAATGGGAAGGGAAGGGGAGGAGCGAGGAGAGCCACTGAGGCGGAACACACAGCAGGCACAGAGACAACGAGGTCACAGAGGAACACAGCACAAACACACGCCTGGGCGCATACACACCCGCATGGGAAAGGAAGGGAAGGGGGGGACACAGTGGGGCACACAACACACATGGCACAATGGGCACAGGGGGAATGGAGGGGGGGCCGGGGACAGGGAGGAGGGGTGCGAACCGGCCCAGGGGCAGGGCAGGACATGGGGAATGGCATCCAGAGCCCCCACAATAGCACAGCCTGCAAGGGCACCCTCACAGCTACACAGCCAGTACTGGAATGGAGGGAACCTGCAGGGGCAAAGCACAGGCATAGGGGGAGGCCACATGGAAAAGGGAGCAGATCGGAAATGGTCCAGGAGGCAGACAGGCATCCCAAGCACCGGCGAGGGTGTGATGGATGGGATGCAGGAGAGCCGGAGCCATGCAGCCGGTCCAAATACACACACACACACTGGGAGGACACCGGGAGGTGCAGTCCGGGGACCCCAGAAACCCGTGGTCACAGAGTTACCCAAGGGGGAGGGGGCATGGGCACAGGAGGGTCGCTGATGGGGTGCTGCTGACTGGGAAGGTCAGCAGCACCCTGGGGCACTGAGGGGTGGCTCGGAGATCAGGACATGACACAGGAGAAGACAGCCATGGAGGGGAACACCAGTTGCAGAGGCGGACGGGGGGGCCGTGGAGGTGTCCCAGAGTCACAGTAAGGGGCAGCGGAACCCCGGGAAGAAGGCAGCACAGGAGCAAGAATAGGACATTATGGAGGGAGCATGCAGCGACCAACATCATCAGGGCAGAGGTGGGAGCTCACAGCGGGTCCAGAAACCGGGGCCCGAAAGGCACAGGGGGTCTCACAGCAAGCCACAGGGGGCCACAAAGGGGCCCAGGGCTGGGTGGCCCACCAGGTGCATGAAGTGGGACCACTGAAGCATGCCCTGATGGTATCCCAGTGCTGCCATGTGATGGGTGACCAGGTAGTACGCCTCAAAGGGATCCTGCATCGCAAGCCCCACCTGCACATCGGAACGGGACCACACACCAGCCAGCACTGCCAGCTCTGCCCCGGTGGGTTCCGGCAAGTCAAAGTCAGCAGTTGGAGGCCACAGAAGGTGACCCAGCTCCAACAGCCTGTGATAAACTGCCCCATGGGACTTCTGGTACCCACGGGCCCCGTGAACACAGCCAAAGAAGGACACAGCTAGGGCGGGGCCCCCCTCCATCAGACAGGCCATGTAGGTGGCCAGGCTGCACACAGAGAGGGCAGACATGGTCTCCACCGCTGACCACCCCATATGCGCGCACCTCATCTCTGGGAAGTGCCCATCGGGAAAGGAACACAGGCCCAGCGTCTCTGCGTGCACCCGGAAATCGCGGGTGCTCACCTCATAGCCAAAGTACCGCAGCCCAGAGCTCAGACTCGCATAGGCACTGGTGAGACTGTCCAGATAGCTCAGGAGCAATTTCACGGCTGGGGAATGCCACAGGTCACACAGGGCCATAGTCTCGCGGAAGGTCCAGCTATGGGGAGTGTCAGGGGTGGAGGGGCCCGCAAGCACCGGGGAAGTCCTGCCAGTCATGGTCCAGCACGCACCTGATACTGAATGTAAGGTTAGAGGGGCCCCACAATCCCTGGAGGGACAGGGGGGGAAGCAGGGGAGTTCCAAGGTCAAGCGATAAGGCCACAGGCAGCAACATTGTCAGACTAATGAGCAAGGCATGGGGTACGGACCCAGCACATCTGCTGGCACCGAGCACACATACAGGACATCCTACACACATCTCAGGGTGGCGAGGAGAACAGGCAGTCAAAACATAGAGAGGTGGGAGGTGATGAGGGCAGGAATGCAGCTGCAGGCCACACAAGCCCAGGCGCAGACTGGACAATGCTCCAGGCCCTGTGCAGGGACCACAGGTGTGCACAATGGGGTGCCCACTTCCACCCCGCCCCTGTCAACATGTGGGAGCTGGCCCAGCTGGCTGGGGGTGGGGGGAGAGGTGAATCGGGGGCCCCTGACCGGTAGGCAGGTCGTGAACAGGGGGTGTGGTGACACATGCCCCAACCTATAATGGGTGCGGCTCCAACCCACCTGGGCCCCCATTCACCATGGAGCTGGGCCAGTTGGGTGCTTGCGGGATGCACCTAGCAGTCTGCGTGGAGTGGTACTGCTCAAACACGGACCTCCTATGCATCCAGACTGCAGAGGTGCACCTGGCCGCCAAGCTATGGGTGAGCATGGCCTAGAGTGCTGCTACAGCCCGGTGAGCCCACCACGTTCGTAGGCATTCCCTGGTCCGGCTCTGGGCCCAGCGGGTGTCTGTAATGGCCAGGCAGGCCCTCATCCATGCCCTGCAGCAGGCTGCAGCGCTCCGCGAGACAGCCAGCCGACTCCAGTGGCGAAGGGAGACCATGGGCCGCGCTGTCCAGCTCGCTATGCCCATCACCCGGTGGCTATGGATCACGGAGCGGGAAGAGGGGTAGTGGTCCAGGGAGGTGGCTCAGTGGGACGAGGCCGCCTGGAGAGCACACTTTCAGATGGACAGGTGCACCCTACTGTGGCTGGTGGAGCTGTTAATGCCCTGCCTGGAGCGGCAGCACACCCCTATGCGGACCCCCATTCCCGTGGTCCAGTGGGTGGCCATCTGGGTCTGGGCACTTGCAATGCCCGTCTCCTGCTGGTCCATCTCGCAGAATTTTGGCATCAGGGTGAGCACCATCACTGGGATCCTGCGAGACATCTGCAAGGTGGTGGAGGGCATGCTCCTGGATCGAGTGATCCAGCTGGTGGACCAGGAGGCCATGATGGCTGGCTTCACGGCTGGAGGGTTCCCCATCTATATGGGTGCCATGGACAGTACCCACATCGAGATTCTCCACCCCTCTGATGGAGAGGCCGCAGAATATGTCAACCAACATGGGTACCACTCCCTGCAGCTGCATGCGGTTGTGGACCACCGGGGGTGGTTCATAGACATTTTAACGGGCCACTCTAGGTGCAGCCATGATGCCTGGATCATGAACATCTCTCCCTTCTATGCCCAAACGTACCGCGGGGACTTTGCGGACATGGGGATGACCCAGTTTGAGGGGGTGCTGATGCTCCCCTGCATCCTGGGAGACACAGCCTACCCACTCACCAGGTGGCTTATGAAGTCGTACCCAGTCACCAGGAATCCTATGGAGGCGCTGTAAAATACCCGCCTGTGTGCAAGCAGGACCATGGTCGAGGGGGCCTTCGGGACCCTCAAGCAGCGCTGGAGGAGCCTCGCGGGCCGCACGGACTACACGGTGGAGACCTCGGCCCTGGTGATCGGAGCCTGCTGTGTGCTGCACAACGTGTGCGAGACCGATGGAGCTGCCCTTGACTACCCCATGCCCCGGCGCCCTCCCAGCCCTGTGCCTCTGTATGTGAATTCAGAGAACACGTGGGAGTACCTTGACCTTGGATCTGCACTGGGCCACTGTTCTGTGGTGCCCCCCCACCTCCATGTCCCTCGTGATCTCCAGGTACATGTGCTTGTTCCTCTGGTTGACCATGAGCTCCAGCTGATGCTCCAGGGTCCCCCAGATCTAATAAAGTCCTGGGTTTCCCTGTGCCCCCATTGCCCCCCACGGTGGTATGGCCATCTCCCGCGTGGGCCCTCCCAGTCCTCCTACTACTACTCCTCCACTACCTGGGCCGCGCCCGTCTCCTCTGGGGGTTCGGGCTCTCGGGCCCATTTCCATGTCTGTGGGTCATAAGGGGGAGCGGTTGTTTGCTGGGTTGCCTCAGCCCCATGGGCCTTCCCCCTCCCCCTGCAACCCGGCCCAGCTCCCTGGGTACCCCTGTGTCCTTGCCCCCCCCTTCAGGACCCTTATCCATTTCCAGGGTGCCTCATCCCTCTGGTTGGTTGTCGTCTCCGGGGCGGCCTGTCCCGGCTGCTGCTGCTGCTGCTGCTGCTGTTGCTGCTGCTCTCCCCCCACCGCCTCCATGTGCAGCACAACCACCTCCTCCACCTGCGCCTTCTCTCTCACCCTCCTGTCTCCTCTCCCTTCCACCTCGATCCATCCCGCCACGTCCCCTGCTGCTGTGTGCCCTTTAAAACTCCCTCCCCGACCTGTGTTGTAGCTCGTTGCCTGGCAGCGACGCTGCGTGCTTTGCCCCAGCTGGGAATCATTTTGCTTGATTCTGGCAGGTGGTTGCCATTCAGATATTACTTTTTGTTGTTTCCTGGTGGGAATTGCTTTGACCACGCTTTCGGAGATGGTCCAGGCCGGACCTTCGGAAGGGTGGTTAATTTTGTCCCCTGCTGGGGATTGTCTGTGGTGAACATCTGGTGGCCGCCGAACAGATGTTCAGGGCCCTTTGGCCCCACACAGGGCTGAGTGTGGTTCACTGTGGTTGACTGTGATCTCATAACGTCTGAAAACACCCAAGTTTTGCCACTGTCTGAAACAGGTGCTGAGTAGGGATGGGTGAACAGATCACGGATCGGGTTCGGCCATTCGATTCAGTGCCATTCAGTTTGCCTGTTTGATTGGGCCATTAGGTTTGTTCACCGCATGCGGGTTCGGCCATTCGGTTCAGTCCTGTTCGGTTTGGTTTGGGTGTTCAGAAAAAGGTTCTCTGTGCAAGGAATGATGGCCCCAGACCCATGATGGTGGGTCCTGGGGCTAGAGTGGCAGCTTCTATGTATTGGCCACAGCCCTCCCTGCCAGTAATTTGGCCCCAGAACCCTGACAGTGGGTCCTGGGGCTGGAGTGGCTGTTTCTTGAGGTGGTGGAATGACATCATCTTCATGTGAGGAATGATGACCCCAGACCCATGACGGTGGCCACAGCCCTCCCTGCCTGTAACTTGGCCCCAGAACCTTGCAGCAGGTCCTGGTGCTGGAGTGGCTGTCTCTTGATGCTTTGGAAAATTGGTGATCTGTGCGAGGAATTATGGCCCCAGACCCATGACGGTGGGTCCTGGGGCTAAGGTGACAGCTTCCAGGTATTGGCCACAGCCCTCTCTGCCTGTAACTTGGCCCCAGAACCCTGACAGCAGGTCCTGGGACTGGAGTGGCTGTTTCTTGGTGCATTTGAATGACATCGCCTGTGTGCGAGGAATGATGGCCCCATGAGGGTGGGTCCTGGGGCTTGAGTGGCAGCTTCTAGATACATATTGGCCACAGCTCTCCTTGCCTGTAACTTGGCCCCAGAACCCCGACAGCAGGTCCTGAGGCTGGAGTGACTGATTCTTGGTGTGTTGGATTGACATCACCTCTGTGTGAGGAATGATGGCCCAGACCCATGACGGTGGGTCCTGGGGCTATAGTCGCAGCTTCTAGATACATATTGGCCACAGTTCTCCCTGCCTGTAACTTGGCCCCAGAACCCCGACAGCAGGTCCTGGGGCTGGAGTGNTGCCTGTAACTTGGCCCCAGAACCCCGACAGCAGGTCCTGGGGCTGGAGTGACTGTTTCTTGGTGTGTTGGAATGACATCGCCTCTGTGCGAGGAATGATGGCCCTAGACCCATGACGGTGGGTCCTGGGGTTGGAGTGGCAGCTTCTAGATACATATTGGCCACAGCCCTCCCTAATGTAGGCCCCAGAACCTTGATGGTGGGTCCTGGGGCTGAAGTGACTGTTTCTTTTTTTCTGTCTATCTATCTATCTATCTATCTATCTATCTATATACTAAATCTAAATGCTATTAACTATTCTAAAACCTATTGAACTAAGTGGAATATCCTAATAATTAACTACCAAGGTCGTGTCCTACAAACACACTGTATCTCTATCTATCTCTATAACTAAGCTAACTACTGTGTATAACTCTCTAGTAACTATCTATCTAATAACTATCTATCTATATATACAATATTACACAGGGGGAAACACAAAGATCTCAAGAAGGGGTACAAAACTGAAATGAAAATCAATCTAATAATAAATATTCCTACTCTAAATAAATCCAAAACTTAAAGCAGGGGAAGGGAATTAGGGATGGAATAAGAGGGAGAGGGAAAAGGATTCAATGGAGGGGGGAGGGAAGAAGGAAGATTGAACACAGGGAACACAGGGAGGGGTAAAAACAAAAAATTACACCTAAATCTATCTAATATAATGTAAATAAAAGATAATATGGAGGTAAATGGGTTGGATGGGTAAATTGGAGGAGGAAGGCAATGGATTAGGAATAGGAATGACCAAAAACTGCTGGGAGAGAGGGAGCCTTCTGAAACGCCTGCTGTTCAGGAACAGTGACTAGCTCAGAAGGTGTTGGGAAGAGGGGAAGCAATCAGTTTTGTTTCTTGCTGCGCCCGTCTCACCGCAAGCCCCATTGGCTCTGTGCAGCCTAGCCCATGGGCAATCGCAGGCTGTGAAGCCCGTGGTCTGAGGCGAAAATCCCATTTTGGCAACCCTAACATTGCCTGGAGTTTACTAAGGCTTCTGGTCTCTGGATTCCCAGAGTTGTCCAATTCCAGTTCTGGCTGACTACTGGGGAACACACCCTCCATAAATGCCCCAAAGAACTGTAACTATAGCAGGTCTTTGTGGTACCCCTCCGTTTGAGACACTGGTACCTCTATTCTCTTGGGAACACTGCATTGCTTCACGATAGGGCTCTTTCACGCTGTGGTCCTCTCGCACCATCTACTTCTTCATGTTGCCATTGCAGTGGGCCCTTACTGGACTCATTGATGACCTCTAGAATTTCCTCTGGCTTGGGTCCACTGCTCCAGAAGTATTGCTGGCCCCATAGCTTGAGCACAGTTCTCCTGAACCCCCAGTCAGAAATATCACAGCTCCAGCTCTATCCAGCTCTACAAATTATTATGCTGCCTTCAGTCACTGCGTCTGGGCCTAATAGCTCTGCCTTTCAATG
Source organism: Sphenodon punctatus (assembly GCA_003113815.1). Lineage (NCBI taxonomy): Eukaryota > Metazoa > Chordata > Lepidosauria > Sphenodontia > Sphenodontidae > Sphenodon > Sphenodon punctatus. The sequence continues at coordinate 75,182 of QEPC01004199.1, read as the reverse complement.
GAGCTTCTGGGTACACACCTCCTTATCTTGACCTTTTGTAAGGGAAATTCCACATATAGAGCTCTTCTGCCAGCTTGACCGAGTCCTTAGTGAGTTATTGGTTGCAATCCTCCTCACTATGCCCCGGTATGCCTTTTCCCCTCTGGAGACCTTTTAATATAATGTCATTACATTCACCACCTTCCAGTCTTCAGGTACAGTGGCAGATTTTAGCTATAGATTACAAATTAATGGTAGTAGGTCTTCAGTTTCATATTTGAGTTTCTTCAGAACTCAGGGGTGAATACCATCTGGGTCCCAGTTATTTTTTACTATTCACTTTGTCAATTTGCTCTAGAACCTCTTCCAGTGTCACGTTGATTCTTCTGATTCATAATCTACAATGAACAGTTCTGGTGTGGGTATCTCCCCCAAATCCTCTGCAGTGAAGACCAAAGCAAAGAATTCAATCAGCCTCTCTGCAGTGGCCTTATCCTTCCTGAGTGCCCATTTTACCTTTGGTCATCTAATGGCCCAACTGGCCCAATTAATGGTGTTATAGTAGTGAAAACTGTACATTAGGGCTGTAGCAGCATACCGCCGTGGCAGCTTTTACCGACGGAAACCCCTATTCCGCACATCGTGGCACGGTTTGGCAGAGGCAGCTTTCCGAGCGCTGCGGCTGCGGTTTGTCGCTAATGGTATTGCGGCATCGGAACTGGCGAACGGAAGCGAAACTTGTGCGGATTCCCATAATAAGCGGCGCCAACTCCCCTTTCTGTGGTCTGTGGAATCTTTGTGGTTATCTGGTAATTGTATCATGTTTCCACCACCTGGAATACAAGGTATTGCGAGGAATACAAGGTATCCGGCGGCATGATTAAGCCAATGACTCTGACGACACACACATGCCCAATTTCATTGGCTAGGGCTTTCCCAGAGAGACATCCCCCCCCCAGCCGTGTCTTCCCGCATGTGCTTCCCCGACACCGAGTCCCCTCCC
>QEPC01004199.1:40266-59059 GCA_003113815.1 Sphenodon punctatus | reverse complement strand
CCAGGCCACAGAAAAAGTACAAAATAAATTAAAATAATTATAACAATATAACACTAAAACAATACTGATAATAATTTAAAACAAAAAATAAACACCACATAAAAAAATACATGAATAAACCAAAATCCTTTAAAATAGAACTAAGGAATAAAAAATTAAAATAAACCATCGTCTACCTTTTATAGTAAAAAACTTGCTGCCTGACTTCAGCTCAGCTACAGCAGCCCAGGCCTGGCTGGCTCCCAGTTCCCGCTCAGACTCAGAGTCTGAGTCTCTCCCCTTCTGCCCCCCACAGGCACAAGCACTGAGTCACACAGACACAGCACTGCACATCCCCCACGTTTTTCTATGGCCACTGATTGGCCAGGGCTATAACTGTGGAGCCCAAAAAAACGTGGGTTTTTTTCCTGGAGGATTCCTAAAGGAATCCTCAAGCACCTCCTCCCTGCCCGCCCCCAAAATACAAGTGAGCATGTGCGAGATACCAAGAAAAAGGGCTCTAAGGCTATTGCCCAGTCGCACATGCTCACTTGCCTTGCTCTCACAGTACTGGGACCCCTGCCCCCTCCTTAAGTGGGCCTGCCTGCAGGACCCCAATTCACATACCTGATCTCTGAGAGCTGGCGTTGCTTCTCCTCTCACCGGTGCTGCTGGACCCCTCACGAATTGCTCTCCTTCAAGTGTGCACCACGCTGCCGCCCCCGCTCCACTTGCTTCTGCGCAACTGCCAGTCCTAGCTCCTCCCCGGCCAGACCTCGTCACCTCCTGGCTGCTTGTTGTTTCAATCAATTGCGGTTTGTTTCTGCGCATGCTCTCCCTGGAGGCTTCCCCCACCCACTTCAGCTTAGTATGGAGGCATGGCTGGGGAAGCCTAGGGACCGGGTAGCCTGCACTGCTGCGCATGCGTCAGCCGGCAGCGCGCATTACAATGTCCCGGACTCCCGGAGTGACTCCAGCCAGCAGGGAATTCCCCGCTTTCTCAGCAAGCCGCCACCAGGTCCCGCACATACCATGGTAGCGGCGGCTGTGCTTGTGCTCCACAGTCCTCGGTGAGTTGGCCAAGCCCCCCCACAATTCAGGGACCAAGGAGGGGGAGGAATTTTTTTTAAAAATAAAATATATATATATTTTTTTAATCAGCGCCGCGGCGGCGTCTAGCCAGAGCTTGTGGGCGGGGCACCGCCCCCACAGTCCTCGATGAGGAGCTGCCCCTGTTTACTAAGAACTCAGAAGACATGCTTCCATACTGTACAGACTGCATGGGACAAGATGGAGGACAGAGAGAGGAGAAGAGAGGAGACAAGGAGAGGAAAAAACTGTTTCATCCCCTGACAAGCCCCTACTGGAGTTCATCCTGCTGGACAAGCCCCATATTAAGCTTGCAGGGCTTGCAATGGGCTTTTACTTGTGACTCTTGCACAATACAACATAAATAACCTCCTAACATAACTCAGAATAATAGACCCATAGAGTTGACAGGGAACTCAGGTCATCTAGTCCAATCCCCTTCAGTGCAGGAAATCCACAGTTACAGCATCCCCGAAAGATGTCTGTGCAGCCTCTAAAGTAGGGATCTCTTAATTTCCTAGCCTTCTGTGAATCTTGGGTCACTCTTATTAATACCATTTTTTGTAAACTTACAAGGTTCATTTTATTTAATTTATATACACAAGCTCTTTTGGAATTCTTTTCACTAGATTCATCATGTTTGTTGTTTGGAAAATTGGGATAAGAACAATGGCACACTGGAAAGAAATTTAAAAAAAACTTTAGTCATCTGTCATGTTCTCTCTAAAGAGAGAGTCAAGATGAATGATAAACAACAATAGAAAAGGGTAATACTGTCTCCAGCACTTTGTACAGAAAATACTGTGCTGTTCTACACACAGTGCTACCCAACAGCTAAGCAAAATATTGCACTTTTAGTTTGCTGTCACACCATCTTTCCTAATTTAGTATTGATCAGACATAAATTTTGGTCTTATACTGTAAATGCCATCAAGAACGCCATTTCCCTCACCTCTACCCCCCACCAGTTATCCACAACAATAGGAACAAAAATGATATATGAATAAGAAGGGTAGGGGACAGGCAGACAAGAAGGAACAATTTCCAATATAGATGTTTGGGGAGGTTTCCCCCAGAAAAAGAATCTCATTTGCAAATTCGTTCCCCATGGAAGAACAATATGCTCATACAAGAAAGGACTGGTTTGGGTAAGACTCAAGAGATTGTTTTTATGTGCTTATGTCTATAATACAGAGAACCACAACAATGGAAGACCTGATTAGAGCTGAATTGCAAAATGGATAATGGGAGACTAGGTGAAGTAGTTTAGTTATTCTGATTTCATAAGAAGCTTTTATTATTCAGAAATTGGAGATGAAAGGAGAGGAAGGATGGTTGTGTGATAATATCAAATGTCATAAAGTGAAGAGATCTGGGCTCTAGGCCACAACCTGCCCTGGACTGTCTATAGAATGTTGAGTGGGGCAAACGCTGTCACGTCCCCTTTCTGACATAATCCTGCCCCTTATGGAACATTGTGATGTCATGATGATCTGCGAGTAGGTCATTCCCAGGTTTCACTTTTGCCCCCTTTTCTGATGCAATGCCCTCCCATCATCATGACATCATAATGGCCCATAAGGGACAGGGTTATGTCAGAAAGGGGACATGACAGCCTTTTCCCCCACACCCTCCAATGTGTCCCCACCTCCTCTGGAAAGGTGTTGGAAATCCTAACCTTTAGAGAGTGTCACTTCTGTGTTCTGTGCTTCCATTGCACATCTGTAGAATGGAGCACTCATTCCCCTCCAACCTTACAGGGGTGCTGTTAAAATAAGAGACTTAGGGTAATTTCAGACGTGATGGGTCTGGAGGCCCACCACGCTGAACCCTGGACCAGAATCCATCTCAGATCGTGGTCCGTGATCAGGATGACCGTCCTTCAGACATGCCGGCCTGATCGCTAACATGGATCAGGGAGGGGAAAGGGAGGGTCTGCGCGGTGCGACGTGTGGCGCAACGTGCGACCGCACAGCCCCGTCCCCCATGCTCCCTCAGCCTCCCACCCTCAGGGAGATGGGCGGGTTTAGCGGCCAAGGCGGACACAGCGGTCAAGGCGGCAGTCGAGGCCACGATTCCGGATGGGCCAAGGTAACACACGTTTCTTTTGGCCCTTCCTGGGTCATGGCCAAACTAACCATGGTTCTCGACCTCCGGCCAGCGGCAGAGAAAGGAGGGTAGGAACCCCACACCTCATGCAGGACCCCACAGACCCTAGACAACCTTTTGGGACCTGCAATATCTGTGTGAGGTGAAGACTTGCCTGGGACTCATGAGGGACAGATTCCACAACCTAGTGGAGGCTGCATGGGCCATGGTAGAGGTGAGCTGGGCACCCTAGAATACTGTCTGGTGAGGGTCTGGTGAAGTTGCAGTTCATCTGCATACTCTCTCAGTTGCCTTGGCTGTCATCGTCTGAGGACGCCACAACCTTCCTGGGGTTGGTCTCTCTGCCTACCCGTCTCCCCAGCGTCAGTGAGCCAGGGTCTGGTGAGGTTGCAGTTCATCTGCATACTCTTCCAGCTGCCTTGGCTGTCATCGCCTGAGGACGCCGCGACCTTCCTGGGGTTGGCCTTTCTTCCTCCCCGAGCACCATCAACCAGCAAGCCAGGGTCTGGTGAGGTTGCAGTTCATCTGCATACTCTTCCAGCTGCCTTGGCTGTCATTGCCTGAAGATGCTGCGACCTTCCTGGAGTTGGCCTTTCTGCCTCCCCCAGTGCTGTTGACCAGCGAGCCAGGGTCTGGTGAGGTTGGAGTTCATCTACATATTCTCCCAGCTGCCTCAGCTGTCATCGCCTGAGGACGCTGTGACCTTCCTGGGATTGGTCTTTCTTCCTCCCCGAGCACCGTCAACCAGCGAGCCAGGATCTGGTGAGATTGCAGTTCATCTGCATACTCTCCCACCTGCCTTGGCTGTCATCGCCTGAGGACGCTGCGACCTTCCTGGCATTGGCCTCTCTCCCTCACCAGTGCCGTTGACCAGCAAGCCAGGATCTGGTGAGGTTGCAGTTCATCTACATATTCTCCCAGCCGCCTTGGCTGTCATTGCCTGAGGAAGCCGCAACCTTCCTGGGGTTGGCCTCTCTTCCTCCCTGAGCACCGTTGACCAACGAGCCATCACACTCCTGCAAGATCCATCCACAGCTGCAATATCCATCTCACCTCCTCCCCCCTGTAACTGAACCACCAAGATGCCTGTCCTTATCTCTCACCCCCTCTCTCCCCTCTTGTCCCCTCTCCTCCTTCCCTCCCACCTGCTCCTCCCTCTACTTCTGTCCCCTCTGCTCCTGCCTCCCACGAAGCCTCTACTTCTTTCCCCTCTCCTCCTGTCTCCCACTAAACCTGTCATCTCTCTCCAATGTCCCCCCACCTCCTCCTGCTTCCCCCCCACCTCTTTCCCTCTGCCCCATTGCCCATCTCCCGCCAATCCCATCGCCCTCTTCCCCATATCTTATCCCCATTCCCTGCCTCCCCCCGATCAACTCCCATTCTCCTGTTTCCTCTGAAACTGTCACTCCTCTGCTAATAAAGCCCCCTATATCCATGATCTTTTCTTCTCTCGCTCCCTTCACCTTCACGCCCTTACTGAAACCTGGATCTCGCCAACTGACTCTGTCACCCCTGCCCCCCTCTCCTTTGGAGGTATCTCCTTCTCTCACCAGCCCCACTTTGAAGGCCGGGGTGGTGGCATAGGCCTCTTCCTCGCCTCTTCCTGCCAGTTTCAACCCCTCCCCGTCTCTCTCCTCCCCCCCTTTTGAGACTCACTCCATATGCCTCTACTCCCCTCTCCACCTCTGTTGCTGTCATCTACCGCCCTCCCCACTGCTCCCTCTCCTCCTTTCTCTCCGGGTTTGAGTCCTGGCTCACCTTATTCCTCTCTGATGACATCCCCACACTCATCCTTAGTGACTTCAATATTCGTATTGATGCACCCTCTCAGCCTTGCATCGCTCACTTCCTTTCCTTAGTCTCCTCTTTTAATCTACACCTCTGGACTAGCTCCCCATCCCACACTGATAGTCACTCTCTTGATCGTGTGTTCTCCAGGAACTGTTCTGTCTCTGATCTCTCCTTCAAGCCCCATCCCATATCTGACCACTTCCTTGGCCCTTCAACCTCTCCCACTGCTCCCCCTCCTCTTCCCCATCTCCCCGTCCCTTCCGTGATCTGCAGGCCATTGTGCCCCAGGATTTTGCCTCATCCCTCTGTCCTCTTCTCCCCTCAGTCTTCTCCTCCTCCTCCCCTGATTCTGCCCTCTCCACCTTCAACTCCTCTCTCGCTTCCACCCTCAACTCCCTTGCCCCCCTCTCCTCCTGCCCAGCTCACTCCCATTACCCTAGCCCTTGGCTCACCCCCTCCATTTGCCATTTCCGCTCCTGCACCCGGGCTGTTAAACGCCTCTGGCCCAAATCTCAGTACCACGCTGACTTCCTCCAATTCAAATTCTGCCTCTCATTGCTCAATTCTTCTATGTCCCTCTATAGACAGCAGTACTATGCCTCCTGCTTCTGGGACTCTCACCGCCTCTTTTACACCTTTGACTCCCTTCTCAAACCCACCTATCCTCCTCTTCCCTCTTCTCTGTCTGCTCAGGATCTTACTCTCTTTCACCTCTAAGATCAACAAGATCCACCTGGCAATGGCTTCCAAGTCCTCTCCCCCTACTACTCCCTCCCCTCTCCCTCCTCCCCCATCTCTCTCTTGTCCTCCTTCTCTCCTGCCTCCCTTGAGGAAATCTCCTACTTGCTCTCCTCCTCCAACCCCCCACTTGCCCCGTGGACACCATTCCTTCCTGCCTCCTGACTTCCATTGTTTCTACCATTGCCCCTCCCCTCCTTCACATCATAAACCTCTCCCTCTCTACTGGCTCCTTTCCATATGCCTTTAAACATGCCACTGTCTCCCCCATCCTCAAAAGGTCCACTCTGGATCCCTTCGAACCCTCTAATTATGATCCTGTTTCCCTCCTCCCTTTTGCTTCCAAGCTCCTTAAATGGGTTGTCTACTCCTGTTGCCTCGACCTCTTCTCTGCCAGCTCCTCCCTTGACCTCCTCCAATCTGGCTTCCACCCCCTTCACTCCACTGAAAGCGCTATTGCTATGATCACCAATGATCTTCTTGTGGCTAAATCCAACCGCCTTTACTCTATTCTTGTCCTCCTTTGATCTCTCTGCTTCCTTCAACACTGTTGACCACTCACTCCTGCTTGAATCGCTTCACTCCCTTGGATTCCAGGACTCTGTCCTCAACTTGTTCTCCTCCTACCTTTCTGATCGTTCCTTCAATGTATCTCTTCCTAACTCCTCCCCCGCCTCCTCCCTGCCCCTCTCAGTCGGGGTTTCCCAAGGCTCTGTCCTTGGCCCCCTCCTCTTCTCTATCTACACCCTATCCCTTGGCAAACTCATTACCTCCCACGGTTTCCAATACCACCTATATGCTGACAACACTCAGCTGTCTCTCTCCACTCCTTCCTTCTCCCCTTCTGTTCAATCTTGTCTCACCAACTGTCTCTCTGATATCTCCACCTGGATATCTCAACGCCAACTCAAACTGAACATGGTGAAAACTGAACTCCTTATGTTCCAATTTTATTGGATAGACACATAACATCTGGACATGACAGTGTTACCAGCTATGCACCACAGTAACTCAACCTGGGATATCTTATGTGTCAGAGTCCATGGTGTGAGATGCAAACTGGTTCAGAGGAGAAGAGGAGGGGCCCAGCAGATAGTTGGGCAGTAGTTTCTGGATCTTTGAGAGCGACGATAAGGGTTAGAGGACCATGCAGGCTTACTGCAATGCTAGTAGCTGCAAGTGCCAGTGACAAGAGATAAGGGCATGGGTATTTCCTTTTATAGCATTATTTATTAAGAATTCATATTGCAGGGTCCCTTTTCGAATACGTCAAGTGCAGAACTAAGCTGACCATTAATTTCTCTATCACTTGGAGAATAGCCACCAAAGCTATTTTGGATCTTTGAGGAGTTTTTCTTTCTTGCCTAGCTGCCTGCTGAAGTTACCTCCATTCTTTTTCAAAACTTCTTTGTTTATATCATGCTTCCTTTGTTTTCTCAGAGATAGTGACTGTCTGGGGTTGTTATTGTGGCCATGGAGATACATTTTTCTGCTAGAGTGTGAGTTATTTACAACTTTATTCCCATGGGTTTATGCCAGCCTAAGTTAGCTGAACTGAGTTGTCCAGGCCTCATCCCTCTTGTGTCTTTGATCATGGCCAAACTGCCTAATCAATACATATTAGTCCCCCCTTTGCTGCCATTTTACATGACAGGACATACAACACATATGACAGTGAAGGTGTAGCATGAAGTAGGTTGTACCCAAGTTTGTTACATACAATTGTAAATCTTAATACTAATTCAAATCAAATGACAAATCACATTTCCAATAAACTAAGTGTAATACTGAGTGTTACAATTATTAGTACGATCATTTTATTAAAATATTTCCATTTAATTCTGTAAGTATGTTTGGTTATAAGTACATATATGTGTCTAGTAAATATAAAAGTTACTAAATGTGAGCCTTTAAAAGCTATATATGTTTCCAGTAAAAAGGAAGGTTAATACATGTAAGCCTCTTTGTATGCTGGGTGTGTTACCTCCATGACAGATCAATAATTTGTTTCTTTTAATATTTTTTTTGCCAAGTGTTGCATCCTGCCTTGTGTGACCTCCAATACAACATCTTTTTAATAAGGGGGTGCATCCTAGGTGGCCAGGTCATTTACACTCCAGATGCTGTCTGGCATAAAGATGACTAGTGATACCCCCACTCAAGTCACCTTCATGGTTCCAATTAACAAGAGTTGCATGGGAGTTAAAGCAATCTAGCCTCTCCCAAAGAATTGCCCTATTTACTAGATCAAAAGCTGCACGGAGATCGAGGAAGGCAGCATAAAGTTTCCCATTTTTATTCAGATATTTTTCAATAAGGTAGTATAAGATCAGACAGTGGAGCACCATATGTACATCTCCCAATGCATTATTCAAATTTCCCACCCATGTAGGGTCCTAATGGGATTCCCTTTATGTTCCTAGTATATGATGTGATGTTTTATTGCTACCCCCCTTAATATTTAATATATTGTTTCCTGGGATTCTTTGCATCTTTGTATCCCTTCTTCCCACTCCATACCTCATTTCCACCACAATCAGGTGCCTCAACAGACTGAAGTAGTAGATTCAGTTGAACAACCACAATTATAAATCCACTTTCCGTTTCCAACAACATACAAATGTCCCTTGTGCGTGTCCCCATTTAAGTGTACACCCCACCAAGCTGTGTTAAATTGTTTGTTCCTGTTCATTAAGTCAGGAGGGGAGGTGTCATTATCTTTATTATGCTGCAAGGGAGTCCATGTCCATGAAACATTTACTCCAGCTAGGGCAGGTTGAGGTGAGAAGGCAACATTTTTATTTTTTTGAAAATCCAAACTTGACATTTTAATATCCTCTCATTCTCCCTCCAGTATTACTTTATTTCATCTAGGACTGGGGCCTTGTTTCTTTTATTTAAATCCATATCTGTAGTCAAAATTCCATAGGTTTTTGTAACAACCATGCACGGGATACAAATCACTGGCAGCATCATGGTACTGGATTAAAACAAAATCTGCAACAAGTCAGGTTATAGATCTCCTGCTTTCCTTTCTTGTTCTCTTTTCCTGGTTACGCCATAAAATGCTTATGAGAAAAAAAAACTGTAAACAAACAAACAAAACAAAACAAACATATCGGGACACAAATGGCGATGAAGAGGTTAACTGAGAACCTGCCTTCCAATGATTATGGGAAAACCCATTTGACTACATGCATTATTCTGCCCTTACCATGCACTGAAAGTACAGAATAAATGTGGGCAGTTGTTGGTGTATTGCTGTTTTAAACTTTACTCCTTGCTTTCATTTTGTTTTAATTTTTTTATTATTATTCTGCCATTTATGTGCCTTATTTCACATTACATAGACAGACACACAGCACTGAATGGCAAACTACATGGACAGACACACAACACTGAATGACAAACAGCCATGGCAAAGATAAAACAAAAACAAAACAAAACTGCAGTTAACCAGGCCTTCTAGAACATCCAAAACTTCTTTCCTGCTTTTATAAAGAAAAAAAGACAGACCTGGCCTGTATATGGCCTTTATAATTACCTGAAAAGGAATTGGTTGGTTATGCACAGTTCCCTAGATTTGCTTCCTTGGATAACTTCTCAAATCACTGGAATTCCGTATAAGAAGAAGAATGTAGCCTACACTTCCTCCCCCCCTTAAATACTGGGAAAGCATGAACAGTATTACCACTGAACTTGCTGCCTGCAAACTGAGCCTGCAGTTAAAATCACTCATGGGTGTAGCATTACATTTGAAATACTAGTGTCTGAGGGGCTGGATATGCTGATGACATCAGCAATGGTTATGCAAATATGGAGACAACAAAATACAAACACTGCTTCCAGACCAGACCCCAATCAGGAATGAGACAGAATATTACCACTACCAGTGAATTTGAAATGAATACAAAGGCAAAGCTCCCTTTCTAGGACTTTTCTCACTTCTAATTTGGTGTTGGTTTTGACATATTACAAAATATAAAGCAAAAACAAAAAAGAAAGAATTCAAGAGCTAGGGTGCCAGGCTAAGTCAGAAACATTTCTGGCTGTTATAAAACACAAAACACTACAATAATACTTAAACAGTTCAGGAACAGTTTTAGTCTCAAATAAAGCACACTAAAAGAAAATAGCGCTTCCATGCTGCAGTTGCTCATTGGAATAATAAGAGACAGGGTGAGTCATGATCTTGCAGGGCCTTTCCTCCCCCCCTCCACCTTTAGTGTATCTTAGAGCAGTTCTAATAATTCTGTTCATGCACTTCACCTGTCCTGAAAACTGGGGGTGGTAAGGAATGTGCATTTTGTGCACAACTCCTAAAGCAGTGCATAAATGTTTGAAAACTTCCCCCACAAAGCTATGGCCATTATCACTATGATTTTTGGTATTCCGAATCGAGAGATTACAACATTAAACAGAACCTTTTGGTGTGGTTTCTGCAATGTGATTTTGGTAGGGAGGGCCTCAACCCACCCTAAAAACTATCTACCAAGACCAAAAGGTAGTGATTTCCCCGCTTTCTGGGGCAATTTGCCAATATAATCAATTTAACCTTGTGTCATGGTCCCATAGTTCCCTGGTGCTGGAAGGGTCCCTGTGCTAACTCAGGCAGAAGCCACAATGCTGTACCCTCCTGGTTTGCCTTAGGCAATCTTCATACAACTCAATGTTCCATGTTCCCTGTTCTTTGAAAGTTTGCCCTACCAGTTGTTTTTGTGAGGTAGTGTGAGGTAGTTTAGGTGGGGTGGGTGGGTGGAGGGTAGTGGTCTGATGTCTGTTCCTTTCTAGCTTGGGCCTGGGTTACAAAAAAAAAAAAAGCATGGCCAGGCAGTTTGGGGGATGATGCGTCTTTTGCAAGGGAATTACCCTTATTGTTCCAGACAGCTTTGGTGGTTTGTGCCTTTGTGTCAGCTTTAACATGACTAATCATGCTTGTTGCAAATCGGGCTCTCACAAGCAGGGTTATTTCTCTCCATGTGACCCTATAACTTAAAGGCTGGTTTTCATAAGAAGCCCAATTTCAATTTTCTCAGAAAGGCAACCACGTTTGTAACCCTGAGGCTATGAACTGTGAGTCTAGATATAAGTACAGGGGTTTGTCTGGGGGCACAGAGGTCAAAACTGCAAGGACAGCAGCCAGCTCAGCTGCTTGTGCTGAGTGGGGTTTAATTCTAACCATAAGAGTTTGAGATGTGCAAGGGTTAATAGCAGCAAATCCTATGTATGCCTGATCATCATGAAAGAAGGCTGACCCATTAGTGAACCATACCTCCCCTTCCTTATGCAGGAGAGCTTTGTCCACCTCTGGCCCTGTCTGCACTGGCTATGAGTCCAATGTATGGATGTGTTCCCCTCCCCAGCTTAACATACACATGTGGTCTGCTGACTGGGCCAAATCAGAGATCTGCCACCCATTTCCACTTTCCCATGTGTCTGGAAAGGGGAAGCACCTAGGTGGTAGCTGCCACCACAATCAAGACACTAGAAAAGCTGCACGGTGCTGGGACCGGCTGAGCTCCCTCTGCCAGTTCCTGCATGCGTCTTAGCTGTTGCAATTTCTGCAGCATTTCACTAGTGGGCCAGTGGTCCCAACCCCTAGGGTTATCTCCCATATCCATTACCTGCCTCGATACAGCCCCTCGTATGGTCCTAGGCTGTTGACCCTGTTGCTCCTGCCACCCTCTACTATTCTGATTTGGCTTCCTTCCTCCACTGTGGTTATACTGGGAAGGGGAGCTGTTTTTAGTGACAGTTCTAGTGGTATGTGGGGTAGTCCCTCTCCCAGGGGTATAGCCTTCCCTGTCAGAGCTCTTGCCAGGTTCATTTTTTATTATTTCAGTGACCCCCCATAACTACCATCTGTTCAGGGGCAACAGGGCTGTATGGCGGGGGAGGAAGCAACATGGAGAGATGGGTGAAATACATTAATAAAAACAGGTTGGTGAATGTCAATATGTCACTCCAAGCCCTGTCCTGGAAACCTGGTCATAAAGGGGGAATCCTGGGGGACCCTACAGAACCCTTGACATTCTGGGGGAAGGGATAAAGGTCCCTGGGATGGCCAGAGGAACTTTTCCCTCCTGGACGACATTGATGCCAGGCATCTCACTCTGGCTGAGGTTGCCAGTGCTCCTTAAGGGAGGCATTGCCTTCTGTGGGATCAGGGTTAGCAACCACAGTGGCCACTTTGTCTGTGTCGGCAGTGTCTGTTGGAGGGTCTGGATCACAGGAAGGCGGGGGAGTTGCAATTTCCTCAGGTTGGTTTACTGCAAAAATATCCTGGATGACATCATTGTCATCCTCGGAATCACTACTTTCATGCCAGAATTCTGGGTCCATGCAATCTTCCCCATTAATCATGGAACTCGTTGCAATGAATTTGTTTTTTCTGCAGAAACCATTCCCTGTTTAGATTGCAATTGCTGTATCAGAGCTGAGATTTTAACTTGGCATTTGTTATGATCTACAAGGTTTTGTCTCTTCATTTCAGATATTTTACCCTTTAAAACTCTGATGGCAGATTGACTATCTTGGTATTTATTTTTAAAGGAGCTCACTATTATTTCTTGTTTCTGTAGCTGTTTTTCCAGATTTTTAACATTTGCCTTTAAGTGCATTTAACTCTCTAACTGGGGGACTATAATTTCTGACTGTTTCAACAATAGCAGGTAATACTTGCACTTTATCCTAGCCCTCCTTTTGTGTGATGGGTTTTACCTTAATCCTATGCTCAGTGGGGACCCCTCCCATATTCCTCCTCTTGAACTAAGCCATAGAAACCCAAGCAGTGGGGACTGCCAGTCCAGAGATATTGTCCGATCCTTATTATTACAATTGCCCTGTCCTGCAGTGAGAAAATATAACTTGATAAATAATTTGGTTCCCTACTTTGACACAAGCCCCACACCTGCAGCTGTAAGGCCTGTTAAATGCAACCAGGGGAATGCTATCCAGGCGTCTTTAGAGGATGGCCACAATATAGCGCACAAGCACAGCTGTCTTACAACAGGTTTTTCATTTGCCAGACCTCCGCTATACCATGTATCTCCACCCTAGGACTCCACAATACAGTGTGCTAGTACAGCTGTCTTCAGACAGGTTTTTCGTTTGCCGGACCTCCACTACACTGTGTGCCCTTTTACTGTTGACAGGGTGCCATAGATAGATATATTCCCCCACACCACATTCTACCACCAATTGTTAGGAAATAAATGAGTGTGCGGTACCTCAGTTTACCCCAAACGAGATAGAAGGTTGCCAGTTAATGAGCCAAAGTATGTGGGTACAACTCAATTTTTTTGGATAGACACATAACATCTGGACATGGCAGTGTTACCAGTTATGAACTCCAGTAACCCAATCTAGGATATGTGTCAGAGCCCATGGTCCGAGACGCAAGCTGGTTCAGAGGAGAAGAGGAGGGGACCCAGCAGTTAGATGGGCAGGAGTTTTTGGATCTTTAAGAGCGACAATACGGGTCAGAGGCCCATGCAGGCTTACTGCAATACTATTAGCAGCAAGCGCCAGTGACAAGAGATAAGGGCCTGGGTGTTTCCTTTTATAGCTTTATTTATTAAGAATGCACATTGCAAGGTCCCCTCTTTGAATACGCTAAGTGCAGAAATAAGCTGACCATTCATTTCTCTATCACTTGAAGAATAGTCACCAAAGCTATTTTGGATCTTTGGGGAGTTTTTCTCTCTTGCCTAGCTGTCTGTTGAAGTTACCTCCCTTCTTTTTCAAACCTTCTTTGTTCCTCTCAGACCTCCTTTGTTTTCTCAGAGATAGTGACTGTCTGGGGTTGTTATTGTGGCCTTGGAGATACATTTTTCTGCTAGTGTGTGAGTTATTTACAACTTTATTCCCATGGGTTTGTGTCAGCCTACGTTAGCTGAACTGAGTTGTCCAGGCCTCATCCCGCTTGTGTCTCTGATCATGGCCAAACTGCCTAATCAATACATAATACCCCCACCCTCCACACCTTCAAGTCCCTCCTCAAAACCCACCTCTTCTGCTCCGCCCTTCCTAGCTCCTGCTAATCATTCCCTCCCAGGATTATCCCCCACCTGTTTCTGTATACTTCCAATTTACTGTAACCATGCCAAGAACATGTACCTGAGTTCTCGCATCCTCGTGAATGTTGCATCCCTTGTCTCTCTCTCTGTTCCTCCTTCCCTGTCTCTCCTGCCCCTGTCTTTAGATTTTAAGATCTCAGGCAGGGACCATGTCTATCTTGTTTTTTGTAAAGAGCCAGGTACATCGCTGGTGCTATATAAATGCTTATAATAATAATAATTAATAATTAATAATAAATTAATTAATAATTAGAGTGTCTGTGTGAAAAGGGCCACAGTTTTAACCCCTGAATCTGTTTTAAAGGTAGCATTAAAAGCACTTTGCACTTAACAAAAGGAAGTGAATTTATTTTAAATTCTCTGTTCCTTCCTAATGCAGAACCAGCACAGTAGGTGGATTAGTTATTTTTGTTGAGTTTTAAGGAAGTAAAGAATGGTGGTAGGTTTGAAGTAAAAATGATTAAACGTAGCAAAGGTGCAATCAAGCCAGAAGCTTGGTAACAGGTTAAGGAACTACAAGAAGGAAGCCTGTTGGAGATAATCTGAAAAATAAACTGGTCAGTTTTCAAAGTTTATAGCTGTTCCATCCAGCGTGACTTGGGTCCTCTCCATCTTTGGTATGTTGAGGTGCTGCTCGTGGAGGAGGACTGCGGCTTAACACCTGTCCCACAGGTGAGCATTTCTGCCATTTGTTCCTGGTCCCTTTTCCCCCTCCCTTAGCTGTAGCTCCCTGTTGAGGGCCTACTCCTCACTCTGCGAGTCTAGTAACCACATGGTTTCCACCAACAGTTCCCTCATAAGGTCCTTCCTCCTCCGCCAGTTGTGGGCCCACATCTCCTGGTTCCTCTCCACACTACCAGCAACTTCATCCCCTGAATGGACCAGGCCACAAAACTGGGATGGGGACACAGTTCTGTATAACTGATCTGGCTCCCGGGGCAGCGCTGGGAACGGGAGGCCACAATGTTCCCGTTCATGCAGAGGAACCATCCAGCTGGTCGTGGAACTCTGTTGTGTGCCTGGCACGGCTGGACCTCAGATTGGTGTCCTTGATACGTTTATATCTGGATCTCAATTCCTTTGCCTGCTGCATGCATTGGATGACATCATTATTGTACCCCAGTTGCTGCATATCCTGGACGATGGCTTCATAGACCTGTTTGGTCTTGTAGCTGAGCACCATGTCCCCCCTCTTTCCCCCTCCATGCGGATGAAGTCCTGGGTCTTGTACCTAGACCAGGGTTCCTACTTTTGGGTTTCCGCCTGTGGGGACCATCCAGCTTAGTGGTGTGGGGTCCACCCGGTGGCTGTTGTGGCAGTGGAGCAGGTGGTCTCCTGTTGGGGAATGCATCGGGGCTAGCTGTTGACCTGCTGCACCCTTGTTGCTTCTGTGGGGTGTTTCTTAGCCCCCTTCCCCTTTTGGGGGGGATTCCCACTGTTTTACCTGACTGCGACAGAGGCCCTCCTCAGCTGTCTCCCCAGTGGTGCTGTGAGACAGGGTCTTGGTACTCTCCTGTGGAGGGGGAACAGTGTAGCTGTCGGATGATCACCCGGGGTTTCCCTGGCATGTGCTCAGGGTTTGTCAGCGCCCTCCCCTGTGTGGTTGGGTACCCTCGCTCTTACCTCACTCTCTGATGCGCTCTTCTCCCTGAGTCGCATGGATGTGTTTTGGGATGGGGATGCAGGTTGTGTCGGAGTTGCGTTGTGCCTTCTGCCCTGGGTCAGGAAAGGTGTAATCTCAGTTGCTGTCTTGCACCTCCTCCCTGATGCTGTTAGCCCAGGCCCCCCTCAACTGGGAGGTCCTGGGTCCCTCTGTTTACCCTGCCTCTTCCCACGCATGTTGTGGTGCTGGCTCCCTTTGTTTTGTCTTGGGCTTTTCTGCCTGAAATGTTGGAAGTCAGTGCACCCATATCCTCGCTTGCTTCTCCTTTAAGGCTCCCAGATGGGCATTTGGCGTCTCTCCCAGTAGGTTTATCTGCTTGAGGGCTGCTGCGGGGCCTCACTAGCTGTGTATCGCTGGTGTCAGTGGACCCTTGTCGTGTGTGTGTGTTTTGTCATTTACATGGACAGGTGGGTGTTGAACATTCATTTCCACCCATCTCCACCCATCTCCACCCATGGAGCATGTTCGTTCCTTCCCGGCTGTCCCGTGGGTGTTGGTGGGTGGGTCTCAGGAGCTCACCCATCCACCCATTGACATTCACACGGATGCTCTCCCACCCATCACATGGGTGTTCATGAGTGTTGGTGGGTGGGTGGCATCTGTGTAAAAACGGACATAAAATGGGTTTTTATTATACATGTGGCAGGGCACACACAGAGAATACCTGCACCTCTTTAACATACCAATACCAATACCACCTCTATGCTGATGACACTCAACTCTATCTCTCTACTCCCTCTCTCTCTCCCTCTGTTCAAGCTCGTCTCATCAACTGTCTCTCTGACATCTCTACCTGGATGTCTCAACGTCAACTCAAACTCAACATGGCTAAAACTGAACTCCTTATCTTCCCCCCTCATCCTTCCTCTCCTTCCTCACTGTCAATAACTATTGATGGAGTCACCATCCTGCCTGTCCCCCAAGCCCGTAGCCTAGGCTTCATCTTTGACTCAGCCCTTTCTTTTAAACCCTACATTGACTCTGTTGCTAAATCCTGTCGCTTCTCCCTCCATAACATTGCTAAGATTCGCCCTTTTCTCTCTGTCTCGTCTGCCAAAACTCTTGTTCATGCTCTGGTCATCTCTCGCCTCGATTACTGTAACCTCCTTCTCACTGGCCTTCCCCGGTCTCACCTTTCTCCCCTCATCTCTGTCCAAAACTCTGCTGCCAGGGTCATCTACCTCGCCAGTCGCTTCGACCATGTGCAGCCCCTCCTCTCTTCGCTTCACTGGCTTCCCCTTCCTGAACGAATCCTGCACAAGCTCCTAGTCTTCACCTATAAAGCTCTTCACAACCTTGCTCCCCCCTACCTCTCTGCACTTATCGCCCTCCATACTCCAGCCCGTGCACTTCGCTCCTCCTCTGTCCCTTCTCTCACCCTTCCACGCCTTCCCTGCTCCCCTAAGCGCCTTCGTCCCTTCTCACTTGCTGCCCCCCATGCCTGGAACTCCCTCCCTGTCCACATCCGCCTTGCCCCCTCCCTTCATACCTTCAAATCTCTCCTTAAAACTCACCTCTTTCGCTCTGCTCTGTCTGACTCTTTATCCTGCTGAGCCACTATTCCTATACCTACGATCGGTTTACCCTTATCCTTGCAACATGGACCTGCCTGCTGTCATTCTCATCGTAACCAAGCCAAGTACGTGCACTTGAGACCTCGCATCTTCATGAATGTTAGACCCCTTGTCTCTCCCTCTGTTCCCCTTCCTAAGTCTCTCCCCCAGCTCCTGTCTCTCAGATTGTAAGCCCTAGGGGCAGGGACCGTGTCTATTTTATTACTTTGTAAAGTGCCAGGTACACTGCTTGCGCTATATAAATGTTTCTTAATAATAATAATAATAATAATAATAATAATAATAATTAATTAATAATAACATGTATAATAAAATGTAACACCCATTTTATCAGTGTTAGAGTATCTCTGTGAAAAGGGCCAGAGCCATCCAGCAAACTGGAGGCAGCTCCGTGGGTGGAGGTGGATGTGCGCCCATGGAAAAGGCTGCACACCTGCCTCCACCCACCACTGATGCACACCCATCCCCCCATCCATGCAAAAATGGCCATTGTCTGGTGATTGATATTAATATTAAACAGCCTTTTTCCTGTTTGTAATGAAACAGTGTGAGTTTCTCTTTTCCATTCCAAATTCAGATTCCTACTTACCAACTTATTGTAGCCTCCTGACATGGGATGAATCTGGAAATCATTGTGTGCTCTGAAGTGACATGAGTTCATTGAGTAACGCTGGAAGCAGTTTCATGTTGGTGGATATTGCCAGTTTCTGCTGCTACAAATGTTCATGATTCTTACCTCAGTATGGCTTGTTCTTAATTTACGCTTGGCTTCTTCCTTAATATGGAGAGTCCTGTGAACTGGCTTTGTTCTCCTTGCATAATAAGAAGAGGACCTAAAAATCAGTGCACACTACTTATATACCTCCAGAACGTTTCTGCATTCTGGTGAGAGACAGCTGCAAGGTACAGAAAAGAAGGAACACTACACACACACACACACACACACAGAGAGAGCTCACAAAGTAATTTCACAATGCAAAAGCTATTAGAAACATAAAAGGTGTGTGGGGAAAGCCCTCCTGCTACCTGCTGAAGGAAACAGTCCTCTTTCCC
Organism: Sphenodon punctatus; assembly: GCA_003113815.1. Lineage (NCBI taxonomy): Eukaryota > Metazoa > Chordata > Lepidosauria > Sphenodontia > Sphenodontidae > Sphenodon > Sphenodon punctatus. Next base: position 40,985 of record QEPC01004199.1, on the reverse strand, counting down.
CATATTCTTTTCCTTTTTAACCACTTTAGACAAAAAAGAGGGGTCAGTATCTTTAAAGAGGAATCCAGGCTCCTACTCTTTCCCAGCATGCTTTCCCATTTAAAATGGTGTGAGAGCTAGATCTCCCATTTTTCATTTGAGAGCACTATAGCTCAGCTAGTTTCTTGTGACTTTTAAAAATGTATCTGTACCACAGAACACACTGATTTGTGTTAGGTCCTAATTCAAGGTAAAAAACATTGTCCCTTCCTCTCTTCCTTAACCGGTTGCAGGAGCCTGCAGGATGGTGCTACCATCTACTTACCCTGCCATTGCTGCGGGGGTCCGTGCTGCCCTGCTGCTGGTCAGGGGGTCATGGTGCTCTACTGCCGCCGCCTCCGCTCCTGTCATCTTGTCACCTGTGGAGGGAAGAGCCAGGCTGTGAGTTGGGGGATAGGGGAGGAATGCAGAGGCCAGCCACTTGGGCTGACCTATCCCCTCCCCCCCCACCCAGAAGTAGCTGGGGGCTTAAAGCCCCAGGGACAGCGGCTGAGCCGCGGGCCGTGGCCGCAGGCTCATGGTCCGAAGGTCCTCAGCCAAAGGGCATGGCACTTTGGGGCACTTCGGGGCCGCAGGAGGTGGCAGGGGGCTATTGTTTGTTTTGGTGGGCTACTTTTTGTACAGGGCTAGGGTGGTAGGGTTGTAGGTAAGGGGGGGTAAAAAGGGGGTGGACCCAGTGA
>QEPC01004199.1:19014-40166 GCA_003113815.1 Sphenodon punctatus | reverse complement strand
CGGGAGCATATTACACCGGTGCTCCGAGCTCTGCACTAGCTGCCGATAGCGTGCTGAGCCAAGTTCAAGGTGCTGGTGATGGTTTATAAAGCCCTACACGGTCTCGGCCCCTCATACCTTAGGGACCGCCTCGCCCTCCGCGCCCCAGAGCGGCTCCTGCGGTCCACCGCGGGTGCCTTCCTAGAAGTCCCCCGTATTAAGCTGGGGGCCACAATGGAGAGGACATTCTCGGTAGTGGGGCCGCGGCTGTGGAACTCCCTTCTGGAGGAAGCTCGCCTGGCCACTAGCCTGTTAACATTCTGGCGGAACTGTAAGACCTGGCTGTTTGCCCAGGCCTTTGGGAGGGAGGGTGGGTAGGGTGTGGGGTTTTAGTTCCCCCACCTATTTTTGGTTTTTAGATTGATTTGCTAGCCCTGTTTTTCTAATATTTGTGATTATTTTAACTGTTTTATTGGATTTTAAGATGTTGGGAGCCGCCCCGAGCTGCATGGCAGGAGGGGCGGGGTAGAAGTTTATAAAATAAATAAATATAAATAAATTCTTCTGCTACTCTCTCAGATTTCTGTCTTTTCTCATGCTTCTTCCTAGATTTGAGACTTTCTCCTGCATCCTGTCCACTGAATGCTCATACCTCCTTAAATTCCATTTCTTCCACAGTGTTTTCATATACTGCTTTCTTTTCCATCAATGAATCTGCCTTTCCTTTTGCTTACACCAGTGTCATTTCACTGGCCCCAGCCAGGTTATTCCCTATAAGCAGAAGTGAAAGTCAGTGGGGAATCAGGTCTGATTTTCTGTGCTCTGTTTCCCCATGCCTATTCCCTTTGGGTTTGTCTCATCTGAGCTGAGCTACAAGGTTTGCATAGTAACTTCTGGATCTGGTCATTTACAGCCCTGCACCTTTCAGTCATACACATCACTGCAATCGGAGAGTAAAAAATGCTCTTACCCATAACAGTAAGATTTTATATTCACTATATGATGGAATCAATAAGTATATATAATGCATGGCAACAAGCAACCATTTCACGTCTTTTACAAAGGCACAACTCTAGCTTAATGGAAAGGGTGTGATAAAACCATGAAAAAAAATAAAATTCTGAATTTGTGGCAGCTTATAAATAATGATTAGATTTAATTACATTCTGCACTTCTGTCTCCTGGTGCAACTAGTAACTTTGTGACATCTTTTCCCATCTCCTCGCTTTCCCCGTTTTTCATATAATGAATAAACAGGAAGAATAAATTACCCAAATTGGCTTTGTACATGGAAAAGCAAGTAATTTCTGAATCAGATCAGGTCTTGGGCCTTTCTTTAAAATTTCCACAAGAACATGAATCTGTATAGTTTTCATAAATATAGATTTTGTAACACACAGTCCAAGTTATAAAGTGTATCCCAAAGAATAATTAAAATAGACAACAAAATAAAAAAGTCCCAAACTCAATAGTATGGATAGCTCCTTAAAACATGGGAAAAATTTTAATGACCTATTTGGTACATAACCCAAATACGCTGCATCAAGCACTAAAGCTAGGAGGACACACATAGAATTTCAAACAGGAGACAATGTGCTCCAGTGTATAAGCTAGCTGCATTCCTTTAAAGGAGTGAAAATAAACGAGATGATAGCCTAGTCTAGGCCCTATCAGGTGAGTGTTCACCTGCATGTAGGTGTTCACTATATGTTGTCCTGCACCCTGTTATGCATCCCACTGACCCCTCCCCCATGGGGACATCACAGGCTCACCATGTTGGTGAGTGCATGCTAAGACATGCCCATGCATCCGCCTCCCATCTATTAGCTTTCACGTAACCGCCTTGTGTTCAGGCCCACCAGTACCATAGAATCATGGGTCAAAAGCCTAGTGCTCTCTGAGCAGTGTTTGCTTCCTGTCCCTCTTTCCACTCTTGCTCTCAATGGTGTATTAAAGCCTAGCAGGTGCAAAATTCAAATATGCATTTTCCCAGCTCTTTTGAATTTGCAGCACATTCCCAAAGCTTCCTCTTCCCAAGCCATTACCATCTCCAGAGTGACTTCCACAGTTAATGGTAAGTTAAGGCACCTGGGAGGAGGGACTGCATTATTGCTGTGTTCTAAGTATGGTGTTTTTTCCTTTACTGTGTTAAACTTTACAGGTGGTCAGGAGAGTATGAGGGAACAACCAGATGTTCCCTGGGAGTCAGGACAAAACAGAGGGAGGGAAAGGCACCATAGAAGGGTGGTGGTGTAGGAAAGTGAAGGTGTTGGAGGTGACTGAGGGGGAGTGATGCATCATGGGCAGCTGAGTCCACTTCTCCAAGCCACCCGATCTCAGCACACAAGCACTGCTGCCTCATTCCTTGTGTTGTAACTGCCAACATACCACACGATACCATGAGACACAACGTTGGCCACATGATCAGCTGAAATACTCAAATTATCTTTGTGATGCAATGGTGTTCACATTGCGTGTTCAATAGGTGGCCAAATTGGTGTTGGAATTGTTATGGTGCTTACACACAATGGCCAAACAGTGCTTTGGGGTTTTGACACCTGATCTTTGTTATGTCTAAAGATGCCCATAGTCCCCCTTCCACCTTGGGGACCTGAGCATCAAGCACCTTGTTCCCCAGCTGCAGCAGAAGTAGGGGCAATATGGGGTTAAATTAAAATTTATATTGTTAAATAAACAATTATTTCCATGCTTATTCTGGGAAAGGTGGGAGCTTTGGGAGAGGTGGAGCAGAGGAGAATGGTGGTATGGCATTGTGCCCTGTGGAATCCCCACAACTCCCATGTGGATCCCACTTTGGATTGTGGCCTTTGAGGCAGTTTGGAGGCAGAGTCGATATGGTAATGCTTTTCATTGCTATTCCATTGATAACTACTGTATTTTGGTTGGCTTGTGGGCATATGAGAAACCTTTGACCTCATAAGTACTAGGGGTGGGAAGTTCAGATTATCTGGTATCTGATATTGCTGGTATTTTGCTGTACTGGCAGTATCGGATTAATCCAGATATTGGGGGTACCGGTCGTGCTGGATTGTTTTACATTGTGGCCATTGAATGAATGGCTGCAATGTAAATAAAGAAGAAAAAAAACACCAACCACTTTTCCCTCCCCCATCCAGGCTGCATGGGTGGAAGAGGGGACACCCCCCACCCTCCCTGCCCAGCCTGGATTTTTAAAAAAAATCATTTTCCCCGGAGCCCGCACCAGCACAGTAGGTAGGTACTAGGGTGATCCCTGGGATGGGGGTGGTTCAACAACCCGCCCGCCCCAGGGATCACCCTACCCCCCCACCCAGGGATCACCTACCTTTTGGCATTCTGGGCGGCGGCAGCACGGCGGTCCGGAGGCTTCAGCGCTGGCTGTGGCTGCCAGCTTCAGAGCTTACTAGGCCTTCCGGGGAAACCCAGGAAATTCCCCGGAAGGCCTAGTAACTAAGCACTGAAGCTGGCAGCCACAGCCAGCACTGAAGCTTCTGGACCGCCATGCTGCTGCTGCCGTTGGCCGGAGCGCCAAAGGTAGATGATCCCTGGGTGGGGGGGTAGGCTGATCCCTGGGGTGTGTGGGGGTGTTAAACCACCCCCCACCCCAGGGATCACCCTAGTACCTACTACCTACCTGCTGGTGTGGGCTCCGGGTTGCTGGCGGCGGCCAGGAGTCAGGGACTTCGGGGAAATTTTATTTTTTTTTAAATCCAGGCTAGGCAGGGTAGGTGGGGGGTGTCCCCTCTTCCACCCACAGAGCCTGGGAGGGGAAGGGATTTTTTTTTCCCCCCATTGATTTCAATGGTGACACTGACAGTTCCCCATTGAAATCAATGCAATAGATCCGGCACCGGTAAACCGGTTTTAATCCAGTAAACTGGATTTTTGCAATCCGGTAACCGGTAAAAGCGGTAGTCATTTTTTTGCCCGATGTCCCTACCCTAATAAGTACACAGATGTCATTTACATCATGGACTACAGTTTAATATATCCCTGAGAACAGAAGCTGGTTTTTGTAAGTTAAAGTTTTCCTCAAGATCACATTTTTCTTCTTGCAGATACTATACGATTCTCTGAATTAACAGGTATTTGGAAACACTCGATGTCCAAAGAGGCCATATGTTCTAAGGGGTTCTAGACTAATTGAATGAGATCACAATGAAGCTATTTTTCATGTGCTTCCCTCCTTTAACCTGTATTTCAGATACAGTATAAGGTTCTAAACATATAATACATTGACCCCCTGTTTCTTTCAACAGGATCAGTTAATTTTTAGTCATTAGAAGAAAAATTATTCTTGCCCATCACAAATAACTGACCTGGGAGCATTTCTGGATGCTGCTGCCTAATAACAATAAGTAAAATAATAAAAATAATAATATGCTGTTTTCTCATGGCTCATGTTATTGTCAATACCAATTCAAACATACAGCTCTCTCTGCCAGAATACCTGGATTTCATATGCTGAAAATGGGTAAGTGTGGCATAGCTCTCTGTTCCCTTGAGAACACTGTTCAGAGCTCATTTAAGCTGTGACCTGCTTAAGCTGCAAAGGAGTACTAGTATTTTTGTAGGATCTTTAAAATGGAGATGTAGAGTGAAGGACAAAGGCAAAGAATTAGACCTTTTCACTTCGCCAATGAAAAGAAGACATAAATATTGTATTTTCTGGAGTAGAAAAGTGTTTCACAACTTTGACTCTTTATAGGTTCTGCCCTGTTTGGCAAACCTTATCTGCAAGAGTTCCTTTTCTTCAGGGGAAAGAGAAGAAAATGGTTTTAGCAAACCCTGCATCCAGAATTCTAGTCTTTTCTGCCTGCAGGAGGACTTGCAGGCTGAATTAAAGTAATTTTGGAAGAGGATTATATTTCATTCTGCAGCATCTGCTTAAACAAGGAAAACATTTTGTTTTAATAAACTGTAAAACTAACTGACCCCTGAGTAATGGATGTGGGTTTACAAGTTTAAAAAGGACATAACACACAGGTGGGATTGCTCTCTTTTCTGTCCCCTATACACATGGCAAGGGGCAAATTAAAAATGTTTAACTCTTGTCACATTTATTTATTTATTTATTTATTTATTTACAAGTACTTATATTGAGCCCTCTCCTGTGTACAATGGCAGCGGGCAGCTCCCAACAAAAAACAATAACATTTGTAAAATTAATAAAATATATTTACATTTTAAAAGGGAAGAAATAAACCCCTCCCCCCCCATCTTCCTCCTCAAAGGTCTGACGGAAAAGCCAGGTCTTACACTGTCATCAGAAAGAAGGGAGGTCCGGGGCTAGGTGGGCCTCCAACAGGAGGGAATTCCACAACTTAGGAGCAGCCACCAAAAATGCCCTCCCCATTTTCGCCACCCAGGAAACCCGGGGGACTTCGAGTCAGGCGTCCCCGGCTGACCGCAGGGGTCGTACCATGGTCCGGGGAGGCGGTACTGCAGATAGGCAAGGCCTAGGCCATTTAGGACTTGATAGGTCAGCACTAACACCTTCAATCGGGCCCGGAAAACAATAGGCAGTCAGTGCAGAGAACAGAGCACTGGTGTAATGTGCTCACGACAGCCCATCCCCGTAAGACGGGTCGCCGCTTTCCACACCAGCTGCAGCTTCCGTACCATCACCAAGGGTAGCCAGACGTAGAGTGTGTTACAGTAGTCTAGCCTAGACGTGATGAAGGTAGGGATGATGGTGGCCAGATCAGTTTGAAACATACGGTTGCAGCCATCGCACCAGATGTAATTGGTGAAAGGCACTCCTCACCACCGCCTCCACCTGAGAATCCAGGCAGAGCTGTGGGTCGAGGAGCACCCCCAAACTATGGACCTGAGTGGCTAGGAGGGGAAGACCCCATCAATGACAGGGGCAACAAACCCCCAGCCCTACCCACCAACATCACCTCCGTCTTGTCAGAATTCAGCCACCAACAACACATCCTCATCCAATCCCCCACAGCCGCCAGGCACCAGGTAAGCACCGAGACTGCCAGGTCTGGGTCTGCTGAAAAAGAGAGGTAAAGCTGTGTATCATCATCGTACTGATGACATCGTACACCGAACCTTCTCATGACCTCACCCAGAGGCTGCATATACATGTTGAACAGGAGGGGGGAAAGAATAGATTCCTGCACTGTCTCCACACTTGAGGTCCTGGGGAGATGATGAGCACTCCCCAAGCCCCACCCATTGAGTTCTTCCAGTCAGGAAAGAGCAGAACCAATCGAGAACAATTCCACCCACCCCTGCTCGGTCTCGGAGGCGAGCCACCAACATCTCATGGTCAATGGTATCAAATGCTGCTGCCAGATCTAGCAGAATCAAAAGAGATTATCTGCCCCAATCCAACTCACGGGACAGGTCATTGACCAAAGCCACAAGCACAGTCCCCGTGCCAAACCCAGGACGAAAGCCCCTGAAGCTGCTGAGTCACCACCCGTTCAATAATCTTCCCTAAAAAGGGAAGGTTAGAGACTGGTCGATAGCTGGCAGGGGAGTCAATGTTAGGCAATGGTTTCCTGAGCAGAGGCCGCACCACCACCACCTTTAGGCGGTCCGGAACTCTGCCCTCCCTAAGGGAGGCATTGACAATCCCAGCCAGCAATGATCTGAGTGTCTCATAGCAAGCTTTAATTAGCCAGTACGGGCAAGGATCTAATTTACAACAGGTAGCACTAACTGACCCAAGAACATTATTCACTAACTCAGTCCAGTAACTATATATTCCCTGAACATTGATTGGTTAGAACTGTCTCAGCTGTTTCTGGACTCTGTCCCTCAGTCAAGGAGCCCCTCTTCCTCGCACAATTCATTTAAAAAAAATATCCTATTGACTGCAATGCTTCCTCCCCACAAACCTAGTAGAACTGGTTACTCTATTTTGATTGGAGAAGCAGCTATTACTCCATCCCTATTCCTTCCTTGTCTCTGGCTGCTGCTCCCCAGTGCCATTTTGCCCTCTTATGGGAGGAATAAAGGAGTGATTTTAATGACTGAGAAACAGGGCCATTTTATGACTTTCAGAGTCATGGGCAAATGGATTCTTGCCCCCCCCCCACCTCAGGCCTGCTGAGTTTGGGGCATGGTGATGTGATCGGGCTACTGCTTCTGCCTGCTTCCACTCTAGTTAGATATACTAACTACTATGTATATCTATATCTATCTAGTAACTATCTATCTAATAACTATCTATCTCTATATACAATATTACATAGGGGGAAACACAAAGAACACAGGGAGGGGTACAAAACTGAAATGAAAGTGAATCTAATAATAATCCTACTCTAAATAAATCCAAAACTTAAAACAGGGGAAGGTAATCAGGGATGGAATAAGAGGGAGAGGGAAAGGATTCAATGGAACAGGGAGGGAGGAAGGAAGATTGAACACAGGGAACACAGGGAGAGGTAAAAACAAAAAATAACACCTAAATCTATCTAACCTTAGCTAAATAAATGATAATATGAAGGTAGATGGGTTGGATGGGTGAAATAGGAGGAGGACTGCAATGGACTGAGGAGAACAAAACTGCTGGGAGAGGGAGCCTTCTGAAACACCTGCTGTTCAGGAACAGTGACTAGCTCAGAAGGTGTTGGGAAGGGGGGGAGGCAATCAGTTTTGTTTCTTGCTGTGTCCGCCTCAACACAAACCCCATTGGTTCCGTCCAGCCTAGCCCATGGCCAATCACAGACTGCAAAGCCAGTGGTCTGAGGCAAAAAGGGATGGTGATTGGGCAGACTGGCTGCTACTCCAAGCCTCTCCACCCCTGATGCCTGGAAGGCTGCTCCTCAGCTGACTCCCCCTCCCTGTCACGTTTTGCCTTCCAGTGACACATTTTTGCAATCTGAACTCACCCGAATGTGATCCGAACTGACCGAAATGTTCAGTCATTTCGACGTTCAGAATCTAGTTCGGTTGGGTCAGTTCGTGTTCAGATTCGGGTTCGGGTTCGGTCATCTGAACAGGCCGAGTTTGGGTCGAACTCTGAACTTCTGAACCTCATTTGCCCATCCTTAATGGGCATTATTGGCTTGTATTCTGGGGCCCCAAGAGGAAGGGGCCCATGTTATAGGTTTCTGCATGATTGAGGCTGTAAAAATCCATTTGATTCAAGTGAGTAAAAATTTTAAGCAGGCAAGTTCTATCTGGGTAGGAGATGAGGAGGAATGGGGTTGGGGGTGGGGGTTCTCAAGGCTTAATCCAGGCAAGCACAAATTGTGTGACCACACAAGGCCCCAAATACACATGGGTCATGAATGAACTTGAAATGACAACATGAGTGTGAAAAGCACTGGCACAAAATGCAGGCCCACAGGGCCTCAAATGTGGGGGATCCCAGCCTATGGCAAACCTGTGGTAATGTAGGAAGGGCCCTCCCAATACATGGCACCCATACCTAAGCTAGAAATAACAACCTATGCATAACGTAGGGGCTTGCAATGCATGTGATGTAGGGATCCCCAGCCTCGGCGATGTTATGATAACTGAATAGCAACATTTAATTACTGTACTATGTTCCTTTTGAGTTATGTTAGGAGGGGGACCCACACCACTGTTTTGCACAGGGCTCCAACTTCCCTGAATCTGGCACTGTGGCTTCTGACTGGAGTTACTAGAAATTGCAGAATATCCCTTTTCGTGGGTCTGCACTGAACTATGAGAGGTCGAGGGCAGGTGTGTGTGGACTAGCAGCACATGGACCATGGGGGTGGTTCAGGTGTAGGGTTGCCAGATGACCAGTCCAGGAATGATTCTGACCTCTATCCTGGACCATATAATGTCCAGGAATCTCATGATGTACAAGCTAAACTCCTGCATTGAAAAATGTCCTATTGTCATTACATTAGAAAATATAAAGGTCTGTGCTAAATGCGTTAAAGTCATAGATCAAGTGTGACAGTACTTATGAAATCTCAGAAGGAGGCAGTCATGAATCTAAAACAAAAAATAAGTGCACTCTCCCCCTCCAGTACCACCACAATGACCAAATACAGTGTTGTTGTTATTTTTTAAAGTTCACCAGAAGCAGAAAACCTGCAGGGGTCAGGCTAGGTCTGACCCAGTATGGAACTTCTTATATAATGGAAGTACTCATTTTTTAGTATTATTAAATAAATGTTGAGGTTGAATATTATCTTAGTTACTTGAGCTCTAACTTTCCAATGTTAAATTAATTTTTAAATAAATGTCTGCTACAACACATTATGCTCTATGGAGCGCCTATTAATTGCCTATTAAAGAACATGACACAGGGAAATGGAAGGAAAGAAGAAGTCTAACTATGAAACACTCTAGTGGTTGATCACTGTATCCAGTGATCCTATAAATGATCTGGCAACCCTATTCTGGTCTGGTAAGGTAAAATGCAGCTGAAGAGCTGAGAGTGGGAGCAGAGTAGGTTGGGGTCCAGAACATGCAGAGAATGAAGTTGGTAGGCTGGGATTTCTGGAACAGTGTAGAGACTGGGAGTGAAACTTGTCCAGCAGAGGAATGCAATCTAGAGGGGAGGTGGGCTGTGCATGTAGTGAAGTCTGTGGATAAGTACTGTCTCTTTAAGAGGCCCACATGGTATGTTTGTTGAGTAGACTTTGCACACTCTCTGGGTGAAAACAAACAAGACAATAGCCCACAATAATCCACAGTAGCCAGTGAGTCACCTGCCTGTCAGTTCGGTAGCCACCAGATGTTAACTCAGGTTCACCTTTGGATGGGCGCTTGGCTGCTACAGGATGCATCAGCTGGAGAAGGCTGGTGATGCAGTGCTGTCTATTGTTGTCTTACCCTCGTGTGAGACCATGAGGCCTCCTCCAGTCTGGTCGGCCCATGCAGCTCCACCGCAGGATGAGGTGCAAGGACTGGGCCTGGAGGAATATGTTCACCCTGGACACCAAATAGCTGATGGGGTGGGGTGTGTGTGTTTCCTGCCCTCCTCCATCTCACTGATCAGCTGTTTTGCAGAAGCTCCTCCCCAGGGCCTGGACTTGTGACAATACCTACCCCCTCACCTGGATTCCCTGTGGGAGGGGGTTGCTCATTTGAATTACCCTTCTGACCAATCCAAACTGTGGCAGCTGCAGTGAATCTCTCCAGGGTGGACAGGGGATCTGGCTCACCCCTGTCTCATTTATTTTCACCCTTTGTCTGCTAGAGCAATCAACTCTCTCTGCTGTTGACAGCAACAGTCTTCAGAAAGTTAGTTTGTGCACAGGTTTTTCTCAGATGAGGTGTACTCCTAAATTCGAATGCATATTTTTTACTTTGAGCGCTGACTTCTTAAGAAATTCATCCACCAGATACTGGAGGTGGGGTGGGGTGGGGTTGGGGGAAAGGTGTTTAGTGGCAAGCTGTGATGGGGGTGAAGTCTGTACATTAGAACTGTCATTTCTTTGCAATAAAAAGGTATAAAACAGCTAGGATGTAGATTGGACAACTATGTTGAAACACATTATCTGACACTTGATTTATTTGATATATACTATAAATTTTTACAAATTTACGGTATCCCATGTATTCTTTTGTTTCGCTCTGAACGTGTACTAAGTAGGGCTGAAACAATAGGGATGGGTGAATGCAATTCGGATGTTCAGAGTTCGGACCGAACTTGGTCTATTTGGACATCCAAACCAAACGTCCAAACCGAACTGTTGAATGACCAAACAGTTCGGTCGTGTTTGGACGAGTTCAGGTGAGTTCGGAGGCAGGAAAAACGTCTTTCCAGGGCCGAAAATTAGGTTTGGGTTTTAATTTTTTTTCGGTTTTGGTTTCGCTATTTTTGAATGTTCGGCCAAGTTTGGCCAAAGCAAACTCGGCTGAACCGAACCATCAAACCCAAACTCAGGTTTTGAACCGGATGACCGAACATCCGAATAACATTAAGCTTACCCATCCCTATGAAACAAAGTCTTCAGAATTATTCAATAAATCTCAGAATTTGGGGGGTCTTTGACCTGGAAATGGCAGTTTCTGAAGTTCAGGAAAGCTCAACCATTCTTCAAAAAACTTCAAAAGTGTCTGCATGTCTGGGCCTGGCTGGAGGAGCTCCCAGAAACTTCTGGAAATAGTGTCATCTTTGGGGGGGGATGGAAAGGGACAGTTGAGTCATGGGATAAGGCAGATTTTGAATCGATTGGTTGACCAAGCCAGATGGCTAGTTTGATTAACCATCAAAGGTTGCAGCCAATAGAAAGAGAAGTGCCAAAAAACAAAACTGGCACATACCTCCCAGAACCATCACATTCTCTGGTGAATGTGGCTGTGTGCTGCCACACGGCTAACTGGGAGTAATCGGCTGAGCTGAAAGGGGGCACCTGGAATAGCATGGCATGGTTTGGCCTGGACTTCCTGTGCATAGGGCCAATGGTGAAGCATGGGGGGTTTGCATGCCATGCTTTTAAAAAAATAATAATTGGGTTCCACTGGGTCACATTGCTTGCTGGCTACTGCTGCTTGGTTGGCTTGGCAGTCAGACAGTAGCACTATGAGCCACCCAGAGGGCTCTCTGCCTGGCTCCAGGAGTTAATTTTCCTCCATACCAGGGTGCCCTGGGTGTGTGTTTGTGTGAAGCACCAATGTGGTGTCTGCTGGGTTGGTGTGCAGGATCACAGTTGCTTGCAGTCTGCGTGGCTGATTCAAGTTGTCTTCTTTCACCAAGGGTCATCTGGATGCCTCCAGGCAGGATCAGAATATTAGGTTGGTTTTAAAAAAAAAATTATTGGGTGCTGCCAGGCCAGCTGGGGTGCTTGGTTTGCTCTGTTTGGCAGTCAGACAGCAGCACCTTGAGCTGCCCACATGGTTCTCTCTGCCGGGCTCCAGGAGTTCCCCCAGCCTGTATCCCTGGTCTCCTCAAGTTATCAGTTCCACACCAATCCATGCCAAGGGATTTCCAACCATTGCCCCTTCCTGGCTGTAGCTGCTGCACATGGTACACCTGCTCAGGCACCACGGTGGCGCCAATATTTTCTGAATTTTCCCAATGTTCTGTGCTTCAGTCTCTGAGGTCCGAAGCTTTGGCAAAAACACCAAATTGCCTCCGAGTATTTGGACCAACTATTTGGAACGTCAAATATCGGTCCAAATACCCGGAAGTACTATTCGGTTCAGCCCTAATACTAACACAGAAAAGTCAACTTCTCCACAAAAATTATTAAAACTTTATTTGCCTGGGATTTGAGAAACCTGGTTTTATTTCCTAGCTCTGCCACAGATTCCCCCACTGGAACAGAAAGTGCCTCGGGGGCACTAAAGGCAGCTGCCTGGGGCTCTGCCGCAGATGGGGGCTGCATGTGCGTGCCATAGGCTGTGGTCCTCAGGCCAAAGGGCCACGGCCAAAGGGTGTGGCCCTTAGCAGCCCTTCATGAACTGTAGGGGTGGTAGGGGGGAGGCTTTTACCATAGGGAGTGCTTTTGGGGGGGAACTGGGATGATGATATCGGGGGGAGGGGGTGGAAGGTACCCATGATGCTCACTTCTGGTGGCAGCAGGGGGAGGCATTGTGGGAGGGTGAGCCTCCATCCGATGCCCAGTGGCAGGGGGAGGTTAGATGGAGGGAGGGAGGTGCTGCCACTACCAACTCCTGGTGGCAGCAGGCTGGTTGGCTTGAGGTGGGTGGGGAGGGAGGGAGGGAAAGGGGGAGGTATGGGATAGGCCTGGGTGGACGGCCTATAGGCTGGGGCCAGGTAAGCACTAACGGAGGGGGGGGATTGTCTATAGGGGTCGTTATGGGTCAGGGAAGGTATGGTCCAAGGGGATGGATGACCCTCACCCCCCGGGTACCTAGGTGCTGGTGGATATGAGGGTCACACACACCCCACCAAACGGGAGGGAGGAGCAGGGTCTAGGGTCCGCCAGTGCAGGATTGATACTGTTAAATGCAAGGTCCGTAGAAAACAAGGCCCCAATAATTCACGATTTGATCATGGAGGAGGCAGCGGACCTTGCATGTATAACTGAGACCTGGTTGGACGATGATGCAAGACCAACGTTAGCTGCTCTCGTTCCGGCCGGGTATGTCGTGCAGCATCAATCTCGCACAGGGGGCCAGGGTGGTGGTATGGCTATTATTTTTAGAGAGGAATGGCCAGTTAGGAGATATCCTGTTCAGGAGATTCCAGGAATAGAGGCCCTCCATGTGGTGTTTGATTTGGCTGGGGGTAACCTGGGGGTGCTGCTGGTGTACCGGGCCCCTTACTGCCCGGCTGCATCCCTTGCCGCTCTAGCAGAACTGGCCTCGCAGGTGGCGCTGGGCTCCCCTAGGACCTTGGTCTTGGGCGACTTCAACGCCGATGCCGATGCTGGTCTACAGGAGCGGAGTGGGAGTTCATGGCCGCCATGGCAACCATGGACTTTCTCCAAATTGTCAACTGCCCGACCCACGTGGAGGGGCATACCCTCGAACTGATCTTCTGTTCAGGCTTTGAGGCGGGTGATCCATTAGTGGGGGATGTCAGGATGACACCATTGTCATGGACGGATCATTATCTCCTACAGGCCTGCCTCCCAGCACACCACCTCCAGAAGGGGATTGAACCAGTTAGGTTGGTCTGCCCCCGGAGGCTGATGGAACCACAGAGGATCCAGGAGGCCTTGGGGGAGTTATCCCTAGACCCTGACGGCCACACTGTTGATGAGCTTGTCCAGTTTTGGAACACCTCGATGGAAGTGACCATCGACAGGGAGGTCCCCCATGTAAGGCAGGGGGCCACCATGGAGAGGGCGTTCTCGGTGATCGGACCATGGTTGTGGAACTCCCTACTGAATGAAGCCCGCCTGGCCCCAAGTCTGTTTGCCTTTCAGCGGGCATGCACGACTTGGGTATTCGCCCAGGCCTTTGGAGGGGAGCAGGAAGGGAGGGGTAAATGAAGGAGATTGGTGGGGTGGTGTAGGGGATTTGGGGGAATTGGAGGGTAGGGTTAGGGTTGTTTTTTTAAAAATTATTTTAAAATTGATGTTGGTTTTCATGTATTTTATTGTTTTATTGTATTTAGCCGCCTTGAGATACTGTGGGTGTGAGGGGGCGGCATAGAAAGAGTAAGAACTAAAATTTTAAAATGAATAAATGAACTTGGACTTCTCTGTGCCTAAGCTTCCTATCCACAAAAGGCACTAAATACTGTGAAGGGTTCAGATAAGATAGAGCTCATGCTTTTTCAAATGCCTTTGCCAGGATACAGTTAAGCATTAAAATCTCTGGCTTTTATTGGAATTTAACTGATCTTGCTGTCCAGTTTAAGCCCATAGTAAATTCTATATGGAGTGGTTTAACAATTCAAGAAGGGACAATAGTGTCTCAATTTTAATTTATATAGAAAAAGACTACATTTAAAATTAACCCTGTTCCCTGTATTCTAGGCATTTCTCCCATTCCAATCCCCTCAAATTTCTAAAATGGTAAGGATGGATGAAGAAGGGAGCAGATGCCCATTTGCACCAAACCATGGTGTTGGCAGTGACAGCAATTAAATTGTGAATGGACCAGGTACCTGGGTAAAACTGTGGTACTGAAGTCTGCAAATTATACATCAGAAAAAAACAACAACATTGTGTCTGCTGAAACAATGCTGTTTGGAGGCAGGAGGAAATGGGCACTTTATGCTGTTTTTTTCTGTGGTTGGGGAGACCTCACTGGTCCTCCTGCCTAGATGTCTCAGAGTCTGAAGCTGGGTCTGAGGGACAGAAGGTATGGATGTAAGGACAAAAAAGAGGGTTTACAAAATGAGGGTGTGCAATGCAATGGGACTCAGCTTGGAGCAATGGAGGAGGGTGACAGTACTAAGGGGGACAGGTCATTGGGGAATGTGGAAAGGGAACTCTGGGAAGACCACAGCTCTGGGGGGATGAAATAAGAAAAAGGGAATCACATTGGTTTACTATGGAAAAAATTATCTTTTTCAGATATAATTCATGGCTTTGCAGCCCCAAATCTAGTCGGTGATCTTTCCAAATTGTTCAAATAAGTATACATATTGCTAGAATGGGTAGCATGTAAAATGCCAATGTTTTGACTTACAATAATATTTTAGAAACAAAAACAAAACACGTTTTTCTGTTCATTACACATAGTAAGGGCCCTCATTCAACACTGTGCCTAGGAGCCCCCAAATCCTTAATATGTCCCTGGGGGAAGCTTGTGGTGATTGGATCCCTCATTTGTCTTCTTCAAGATTGGAAGTGGGGAGTTGAGTCCTCTAGTTACCCATTGCCTAAGGTTGGGATCAGTGAAGCCAGCAGTGGTGTATGATTAGGATCCTGGTCCTGGACTGAGTTCCTTGCTTTTGAGTCCTGGGCAATAGGGATGAGCTGCATGTCAGTGTTTTCTTCCCTCCAAAACAATGTTATTTGCTGTAGAGCAGAGACATCAATACTCCACTGTTAATGAGGCTAAATGTTTAATAGGACCATATTGAACTATACTGTCTATTAAGATGCCTAATACGTTACAGGCAAACATAATTCTTAGACTCTGACCAGACCTGGACTTAGGGGCAGGCCTTCTAGGCAGTGTTTTCTGGGGGGTGGCAGTCCTCACCCTGGTGCCACCCAGCTCCTGTTTTTTTTCCCTTTTCTCCCTGCACAGTTGGAGGCTGCTACCCGCAGCTGAAACCTGCTTCCTGGGTCCCCATCCCTCACCTGCCTCTCCGTTTGCCTGATAGTAGCTCAGCAGCAGAGGGACACCGGGACACAGATGGGACTTGGAAATAAAGCTGATTGTTTACAAACAACTTCTTTCCATGTGAGTGATCAGAAGTTTGTTGCCTTGTAAAAAAAGTTCTTTGAGATGACTCCTAACATTCTCACAACTGGATTGTGCGTGGCATGCTCATCATATTCAAATAATAAACCACGTGATGGTTTTGAGCTCCTCTAGTATAAAAGCACTCCCTCCTCCCCCCTTCAGAGTGACAGTTCCTTCCAATCCTTTCTAGGAATATAAGGGGAAAAAATTCCATGCAAAGCTGGAAGGTGAGTGGGTTTTGTGAGAATGTTAGGAGCCATCTTGAAGAACCTTGTTTACACGGTAGCAACCTTCTGTTCTCCTTCGGTTGGCTCCTCACAGACCCTTCTTACATGGCTTCCCCAGGCGGGCGGTCCGTGGGTGCACTGGTGTGTGGACGGCGCATGCACACAGCCGCACATGAATCCCCACTCACCCCCCACTCATCCACACCCATGGAGAAACTGCTGTTTCCCACAGTTGCTCCATTCATGGAGACGAGTGGGGATGCGTGTTAGGTGGGCGTGCGCATGCACCCACATTCACTGCAGGCACGTGTGCCATGTCGTTCACATGGGGTTTCCTCACCCATGAACACACAGCATGGGGGCAGGTCTTGGCTTGGGGTCAGCAGCCTGAGAAGGGCCTAGGGGTGCAAAATTCCTAAGTCCGGCCCTGGCTCTGACACAAGGGCTAAAACTGTGAGGGTTCAGCACAACTTTTCAGCATTTCCTGATAGTCAATAGAATGCTCAAGGTCTGCCACTCAGTCCTGATGTCCCTCCTTCCATCTGAAAAGGAATTCAAGATGGGGGGGGTTTAAGAGAAAAGGCAGGCTCAGTACATTTTTTCTGAATTCTACTAGCTGCTGACTCCCGCTAGCCAATAGAATGTTAAGACGTCAGCTGTCTTTGCCACCTCCCTCCTGCTCTCCCCCTACCATTCCTGAAAATTTGCCATCAGGAAGCTTTTCCCGCCATGACAGCTTCCATCCCTAGAGCACTAAGGAAGTTTGTAGGGACAATTGACTTCCTCCCCCTTCCCTCTTAAATTTCTCCAGGCTGGGAGACCAACCTGGGCAAGGGGGAGGAGAGCGAGAAACCTCATGAGAATCTGAATCAGGGTTGAGATGTCTGTGAGATTTCAACCCTGGTTCTCGATTTTCACAAGATTTTCATGAGAATAAAACTTATTCTCATTTCAGCCATATCTGAAACTATTGTACCCCCAAAATGAAACAAGAGTAGCGAGAAAATTGATTTTTTCCTTCATCTTAAGAAGGACTAGAAATATACAATGTGTTACCCATTTCAAAGGCTGGGGTTTATTTTTGTCTTAGACCAGAACTGCATCAGTTTCCCAAGACTGGACATAATTGTGATTTTTTCCCATCATTGTTTTTGTTACACCTTCCTGATTCCTTATCTGAGATGCTGCTTTCACCCAGGTCATCATGCTTCAGAATCAGCTTTATCTTCAGTACATCAACTAGCTAATAAATAAATCTGTTTTCTGTTTTAAGCCTTTGTTAAACCAAGCTGCATAAAACTATTATAACATGCCCATAAAACAGCAGAAGACACAGTGTGCTCATAATTATGATTTTCTTTTTTCTTTTTTAAACATATACAAAGCTTGCATTACAGTCTGCCATTAAACACGCCCCTGCTGTATACTACAGATGTGCCAAACTAGTTCCAAATAAATTTGGGAGGCAAGGAACCATGAGATGTAATGTATTGCAACATGACAGAAGTCAATGGAATGTTTATGTGTGAGAAACAAGTTAAGAACTTGTCCACAACGTCCTATGGTCTACTGCACTCATTTCTAGTCACTAGTGAACCACCCTTCCTTAGTAAGGGAATGATGGTTTGATATCCTCACTAAAAGAAGGGAATACTTCCAAAAGGAATTGCATCAAGACTTGGTGCAGCAACAATGATACAAAAGCAAGCATAAAACAGTGGAATAATGGCTGTATTTATTTATAGAAGAGAAAGAAGAAATTTTAGGAGAGTGGGCAGTTTTCAGTAAAAATTAGTTAAATGAATGATGTGACATTTAAAATTGCCAGTTTCAAGAGATCTTTGCTCCCCTTTATGCAAAAAACAAGTAAGTAGCTGCAGGCAGATTATTTATTTATTTATTTATTAAAAATTATAACTTTCCCCTCCTGCCACAGGCAGCCCGGGGCAGCAGACAACATCAATAAAATATACAATATATATAAAATCTTATAAAACAGAGTTGAACATCAATAACTATTTTAAAAAGTAAAAGAAACGCCACCCCTGCCAATCTCCCTCCCCTGCCCCCCACCTCCCAGCCCTTATTCCTTTCCCTTGCCAAATGCCTGATGGAACAGCCAGGTCTTACAGTTCCTACGAAAGGCTGAGTGGTCCGGGGCCAGACGGACCCCTTGTGGTGGGGAGTTCCAAGCACAGTGCAGCCACTGAGAATGCCCGTTCCTGTGTGGCACCCCAGAAAACCCGGGGGACCTTCAACATGGTGCGCCGGGACAACCGCAGGGGCCGATCACAAACCCAGGGTGTGAGGCGATCTTACAAGTAGGCAGGACCCAGGCCATGTAAAGCTGATCCACATGGCCCGTGTCAATGCTCTCCCGACATGGGTCTTTGAGGGGCGTCTATGGGGAACCCCCTATCTAGAAAGATTGTGCCCTTTTGACAACCAGACTGTGGAGACAGTGGGTCACGTCGTGATTAGCTGTCACCTTTACGATGTCCCTAGAAGGAGATATTTGACTGCTACTCTGGATAAACTGGAAGGATGATCCGAGGTTGCTGCCATGGAATATTTGTTAAAGAACCCTAAACCCAGATCATCAGGAATATGGGGTGTTTTCTATGTCAGGCTACGCGGATCCGGAAAAAGTTCCTTGCTTTTCAACCCCTACTCAATTTTACGGAACTGTAGGCCCAATTTTGGGTGGGTGGGCCCTCTGCTGATAAATTGTTTAATTATTCATTTTCAGACAATATGAGATTTCATGCTCATTATGGTGTTTTGTGTGTTTTGATCTTTGTCGTTTGTCGTCTGTTGGGGCTGCGGCCAGCAATAAATTTGTTATGCTAATAAATTATTATAATTATATTATTATAATTCAAAAGAGGTGACTTGAACGACCCCAAGCACACCCACCACGTCAGCGGGTGTCACCGACTGAAAGTGATCCCACAAAGTAGGACAAGCCAGGGCTTCTACAGCTTCTACATCCCCCACTGTATTAAATGCGGCATTGAGGTCTTGGTGAATAAGAGTGATTTTCTCTGAAAAATAATCTGCAAAAAGGTCACCGCAGACAGAAGATGACTCAACCCCAGGGTTGAGCGAAGCCAGACTGACCAGCCCCCAAACAACCCAGAACAGGTCCACCAGACGGGATTTAGCAGATGCTATGAGGGCAGCAAAGAATTCCCTCTTTGCTGCCCGCATAGCCTCGAAATAACGCATGTAAACTAGCTCTATGCTGAAATCTGTCGGATTCAGCACAAAAACGATGCCACCATCATGCCAACCATCGCCCCTCCTGCTTCAGTGTCTACATCTCCTCAGAAAACCAAGGAGGTCTGCATAGCCTCTGCCTAGGCAAAGGACACCTGGAAGTCTTTTAATCAATGGTCTCCATCAGCAAGGTGTTCCATAGCTTGACGAGGTCATCAATAGATATTTGTCAAGGTCAGAGGGTAAATGCCCAGAGCACCTAGAAACTGCATTGGGTCCAACAGCCTCCAGGGGTGGACCATCCTACTAGGTTCCACACCCTTCTGGGGGCAGACATGTGCTAGAAGGGAGGTCTTCAGGAGGTAATGACATGACAAGGGCACAACTGATATCTCCCCCATTAATGGAGCACCCGCATCAAGGCCAGTGCAAAACATGAGGTCAAAGGTATGCCCTCCAAGATGTGTCGGGCCATTGACGCTCTGGGCCAGACCCATGGTTGCCATGACGGCCATGAACTCATGTTCAGCTCCTCCAAGAACCGCGTCAGCGTGAATGTTGAAATCCCCCAAGACTATCGTCTTTGAGGACTGCAACACCACCACCTCTGCCAGAACACACAGGGAGGCTGCCATACTGGTACATGCATGGTATAGCAGCAGCACTCCCAAACTCTCCCCCACCAAATCGAACACAAGATGAAGACCTTCAATGCCCACCATGGATCTCACTGGATACCTCCTCACAGACCAACCCTCTTTAAAAATCACGACTACACCGCCGCCCCCTCCCCCCCTTCCCTCCAACTGCAGCTGGTGCTGCACGGAATACCCAGCTAGAACAAGATCAGCCAGAATAGGGCCCGATTCATTGTTGAGACAGGTTTCTGTGATACACCCGAAATCAGAGGCATAGTCCAGGACTACCTACTGGACTGTTGTTGCCTTATTCACCACTGACCTCACATTTAACAGCACCAAAAACAGGTTAAGGACCCTCTGACCAAGTTCCACCTGCTCATCTGCTGGGGAAGGGGTAAGAAGGATGTACACTAAGGACCTGTTCTGCCTCACCACTCCCATTCCCCTCCCCCTGAGACCATATCTTCCCTGGCCTGTCATGACCCCAATAGCTGCGCCTACCCCCTCTGGCTGCCCCCAGCTCCCCCCTCCTCGGCCGTCCCACCCAGGCTGTGAGGGAGATCCTCCTTCCTCCCCATACCCACTCCCTGGAACTCCCTTTCTCACAGGTAGTCCCGTCCCCGTATCATTCGGGCAACATCCCCCATCTCACCGGGACGCAGAGCCTGCCCCCCCACCTCCCAGCCCCCTGACTTTCCTCTGCCACTGGAGGGTCATTTACCACCCCCTATCCTCTCTCTCTCCCCCTCTCACTGAGGGAGAAGCCCTGCCCCCCCATCCCCCTACCACCGAGGGGTATCCCATAAATCAACCTCCACCCCCTCCCCAAAAAGCTCCATGCTCCCCCATCCCACCACCTTTAAAGGTGTTCCACCCTTGTGGCACAGCTGGGCCACTGGCTGCCTTTAGTCCTGCTGGGTCAGAAGCAGGCGTGGCTCACCTTGGAGGGTGTTGGGGGCGTTGACCCCCCAAGCGCCCCAACAGGCGCCACGCCGCCGCTGAAAGTAAAAAAAAAAAAACCTCCCCGCCGCTTCCCTGCCACCTGCAGCAGCCTCTGCCTTGCCTTTGCTTCAGAGCGGAGGCTGCTGCAGCGCTGTGGTCAGTTTCATGTCAGTTTCATTGAAACTGACCACAGTGCCACTGCAGCAGTCTCCGCTCTGATTGCAAAGGCAAGGCAGAGGCTGCTGCGGCTTGACTTCTCTTCTGGGACCCACTCCAGAGGAGTGGGTCCCAGAAGGCTCAAAAATCAGCCGCCCAAAGCGTTTTCCTATGGAAAACGCGATTGGGGCGGCTGAGCTCCTCCGTCCACAGCACGTATGGGACGTGCTGTGGAGGGAGGGGCTACAGCCTTCCATTG
>QEPC01004199.1:0-10932 GCA_003113815.1 Sphenodon punctatus | reverse complement strand
ACATGGCTATTTTTAAATGGGACACATCCACGCATGTCCACCCATTCCCCACCCACCCAAGTGCCCATCTGAAGGTGGGTTGGGTGCGTAGACGCTCCCATGACCTATGCACCACCCACTCATGCCCCCTGCATGGAGAATCAGGGGGAAATCCAGGATGCTCAATGGAAGGAATGGGCAGTGCATTGGTAGGGAGTGTACACCCAGCCCAGCCCAGCCCATGTAAATCCCCCCAGTCACCGGAGGTGCATGTGTGCACCACGTGGCGCACACAGACCTGCCCCCCAGCCATGTCCATTTAAAAACAGTGTATGTGATTAATAATTAAGATACCATGCATGCCACAAGAGAAGTCAAATCAAAACTGAATCACAGAAGGAGATTTATTACTCATTTGTTACTCAGCTGCATGTTGAGGTGTTCTGCCCCCAGGTGAAATGCTGAAGGGATTCTTAAAAGGAAAATAAACCACCTTAGTTCCATACAGGAACAAGAAAGTAATTCATTTAATCCACATTTTAAATCAAATCCTTGTAGAGCAGCATCTGACATCAGTGTTATGAGCAACGTAAGCTGCTCATCAAATTAAGAGCCATTATGTCATCATTATTCACATCTCACATATGATGTGATATCTCACATCAGTGTTGTGAGCAACACAAGCTGCCCATCAAATTAAGAGCAATTATATCATTGTTCAAACTCGCAAAACAAGACAAGGAATATCAAAGGAGCAGAAAATGTTGCCCGTTAAGACAACGTATTCCAGAAATGAACACACTTTTCTAATACAACACTACTTTAGGATAAGATTCACATAGAACTTTTACCCAGTGCCACAAAACATTTTACAAATTTAAGAAACAGAGTTCTATGAGTTGCTATGTCTGCAAAAAATAACTAAGCTGTAAGTAAGCTCATTTTAATCAAGATATTAAGCAGTGTGGGTGGAGAATCTGGAAGGGTGTTCTACAGATAAGGGGCAAAGTAAGAAAATGATTATTTTATTCCACATGATGGAACCCTTCAGAGACCAAAAGTAAAGGATCTTGAAGGCTGAGAAAAGATATAAGGTTTCACATTAAATGAGATAAGCTAGGACTAGCTCTTAAAGAGGATTGTAGCTGAAAGATCTGATTATTTTTTTTTCCTAGGTTAATAATACACACTACTGCCAAAACCCCTTGGAATTATTTCAGGTCTCAAAGAGTGAAAATGAATGAGATGATTCTCATTCATCTCATGACCCCAGACCTGCTGGAGTCTTGGTTTGGTCTGTGCAGCCCTCACTAAATTGTTTACCATGTCCAACCTAATAAATGGGCAGGCAGCCTCTTGCATGTATTTCATGAGCTTGCAGGCAGCCCCAATTGGCAGAGAAAGGGGTCTGTCTCTTATACACATCTAGATGTGTATAAGAGACAGGTATTGGGGGTGGGTGGTGCTGTAGGGCAGTCAATGTAGCACAGGCTTTGGGGGGGGTATCATGGTGTGTTGTTTTTATTTATTTATTTATTTATTTATTTATTTATTTGTATGTTATATTTATATTATTTATGTATTTTT
This sequence comes from Sphenodon punctatus, assembly GCA_003113815.1. Taxonomy (NCBI): domain Eukaryota; kingdom Metazoa; phylum Chordata; class Lepidosauria; order Sphenodontia; family Sphenodontidae; genus Sphenodon; species Sphenodon punctatus. The sequence goes on along the minus strand of QEPC01004199.1, from coordinate 9,366 downwards.
GTGCACCCCACTTTCTATGGTCACCAACTGCCTATGCCACATGTCGGCTAATGCAGGCTAATGTCTCATTTTGTGATGTATCCTATATAAAGCATATATTTTATTGGCAATCTGTGTTCCAACAATTAGGACCAATTTGTTATAATGACTCTTTACTGAACTCTTGACCATATACTGGGAGAAGAGATATGATCAGTCTGTCTCTTAAGGATTCAACATTTTATGTTGACCCATCTCAAGGGATGTGATTTCCTGTGCAGGACAGGAAGACATCTTTTTTGTCTGGAGACACTTGACAACTTGGCAATTGTTAAATCCTATCTCAGATGATATCTGCCTGTTTACTATGTATCAGCAGATTTTGTTTACAACTTACTTTGAGAAACTTCATTGTCAGCTTTTTTGACCTGATGTCATTTAAAATGACTTCTAAGACAAAATAACCTATAAAGAGGTAGAGGAAAGATGGATTTTTCAGAAAGCTCCTCCATTCCCTGGAGTTTTTCTCGCCTTCATATGGCAGTATGGGACACAAGACTGGGTGAATATAAAAGTATATTCTTTTGATGCATTGAACCAAAAATAATTAAAGCATGTGTTATTTCTTATAGATGTTAATATCTTTCAATTTATAAGAGAACTGTTTTTCTGAACAGAAATGTCCTTTTAAATCATGTATTTGTAACTGACACTTTCTCTTTTGTACCGTGTTCTTATTTGAACTTAAGTAAACTATGCTTTATATTTATTACATTCTTTGCCTCATGGCCTCATTTATAAATAATATTGTCTTTACAATACTTTGCTGAGCTGGTTGGCTTTTAGCACAGTGTAAACTGAGTTTCCACATATTGGAAAAGAGTCGCCCATTATCCAGATAAGATTATGTAAGGCCTGGACCAATAAGCACATTTTCCCTTTGAAGAAACTGAGGCACAAAACGACAGTTTGTTAACACCCAAAGTTATATCTTGAGCCAAACAAAACTGGAGAACAGGGAGGACAGCTGTACTTTGGATCAATGAATTCATTTTAAGTTGCATACACAATGAGATGTAAAACCAGCTCACAAATCACTTGACTAATAGAGACATCAAGAAATGAACCTGTGAATGAATATACCAAGGTTGAAGTGTATCAGAAACCAAAAATGTCTGGAAAGAAGCCAAGTGGTGACTGTAGAATGGACATACTTCTCTATGTGTTCCCAATGGCTTTTCATTTGTATTTCATTTCAAATTATTTGCATATGCTGTTCATATGATTTTCAAAGATGTTAAAGTAAAAAATGACAAGTAGATTAAAATAAACAACAAATTTTGGCTCCTAGCCTTGCGTGAACAGGTCTCTGAAGCCTCTTAATCTTTTACCAATTGGCATAAGTGTGCCTAAGGTCTGGTTGTTATTAATAATAATAATAATAATAATAATAATAATAATAATAAATAATTTTATTATAAACATTTATATAGCGCCAGTCAGGTACTTGGTGCTGTACAGAAACAGAGAAATAGACGTGGTCCCTGACTGTGGCTTACAATCTAAAAGACAAGGAGGGGGAGACAGGGAGAGGGGACAGTGGGAGAGACAGGGGAGAAGACAAACAACATTCAAGCGGATGCGAAGTTTCAGGTGCATGGGCTTGGTTACAATCAGGATGGTTGCAGTAGTCTGCGGAGGAGGGCAGACAGTAAGTATACGGGAAACGACTAGCAGGTATTGGGAAAGGCGGCGAGGAAAAGGTGGGTCTTGAGGAGGGATTTGAAGGAGCAGAGGGAGGGGCCAAGGCGGATGTGAGCACGAAGGGTGTGCACCAGGCTCCCATGTCATTTTTGTTTTCATTATTCAAAACTGTTGTTTTTGTTATTGCTAATAACAATGTCATTTTCGTTATCATCATTGATATCATTATCATTATCCATATCATTATCGGTATTGTTATCGGTACCATTTCAAATGAAGATTTTATTTTTGGTATCATTATTGATTCCCATGTGCAACTAATATCTATCTAAGGGTGTTTTCAGTGGATTCCCAGTGGGGGTGAACAAAACAACCACCCCCCAGGGCGACGAAAAGCCCCAAACAGATATGACGGGATCGGGACCGGGACCAGGAATTGGGCTGACAGATCACGTATTGGGGCAACACAACAGATGTGACGCCGATCCCCAGCTGTGGTCAAAACTCCCAGAAGCCACTGGGCAGGGGCGGGACACAGACATCGCCACCTGAGGGCAAACTAAGCCAAAAGGCACAAAAGGGAACGCCCACATAAGGGAAATGGGAAGGGAGGGGGGAAGAGGAAGAAGAGGCTGACACGTACCACACACAGCAGGCACACAGACAGTGGAGCCACAGTGGAACACACAGCATGACCACACGCCGGGGCACACACAGACACACGCGCGCACACACACAAGGGAAAGGTCGGGAAGGGGGGCAGGAGCGCCCGGAAAAAACACAAGGAACAATGGGAGCAGGGGGGGACACAGAAGAGGGGGGGGACCGCAAAGGGGCAGGTCTGGACACAGGCTGCAGCAAACCCCACCCCCACAGTTCAAGAATTCGATCCTGTTTAGGGCTCCAAGTTGTCTGCTCCCTCCTCCCCTCTCCACATTTCTTGTCCAAAATATAACTGCCACAGCACTAATGATAATGACAATGACAACAACATTGTTATTTTTGTCTTCATTATCGGTATCGGTTGTTCTCTTCATTATCGTTATTGTTATTCTTGATTTTTGTTTTTGTTATTGCAATAATGAAAATGACAATTTTGGTTATCATTACTGTATTAATGAAAACGACAAGCACACTCCTAGTTAGCACTTATCAATGTGAATCTATTCTTGCCTGATTGCTGAAGACTTGATACTAGACTGAAGTCCATTAGAATCTTTCCATTGGCTCCTTGTCTTCACCTACAAAGCCCTTCACAACCTTGCTCCCCCCTGCCTCTCTGCCCTGATCTCCCTCCGAACCCCTGTTTGAGCACTCCACTCCTCTTCCAACCCCTCCCTCACCCTCCCATGCCTCCCCTGCTCTCCCAACCACCTTCATCCCTTCTTCCTCGCTGCCTCGCATGCCTGGAACTCCCTCCCTGCCCTCGTCCACCTTGCCTCCACCTTACACACCTTCAAGTCCCTCCTCAAAAACCACCTCTTCCGCTCAGCCCTACCTAACTCCTGCTAATCCTCCCCTCCCAGGATTATCCCCCACCTGTTGCCTGCAAACTCCTAATTTACTGTAACCAAGCCAAGAACGTGTACCTGAGTTCTCACATCCTCATGAATGTTGCATCCCTTGTCTCTCCCTCTGTTCCCACTTCCCTGTCTCCCTTGCTCCTGTCGTTAGATTGTAAGCTCTTGGGCAGGGACGGTGTCTATTTTATTCTCTGTAAAGTACCAGGTACATAATTGGTGCTATATAAATGCTAATGCTAATGCTAATGCTAATAATAATAATAATAATAATAATAATAATAATAATAATAATAATAATAATAATAATAATTAATGTAAGTGTTGATTCTTTTGCAACCACCTTTTGTGACTCTGTGGGAAAGGAAAAGGAAACTGGAGAAAATTCCTCTATACTAGTGTTTCATTAGAAGGTTAGAACTGGTCAGGGTCACCTCCCTCATTAAGGATTGTGATCCTTTATCAAGGGTGTGTTCACACAGCGTTGCTGGGTGGGGGGATGGCTGTACGTTGGAAGCAGGTGGAGGTGGGCGTGCTCCCTTTCCCATGGGCACACACCCATCTCCACCCACGGAGCCTCCTCCATGGTCCTTTTCACACAAAAACTCTAACATCGATAAAATGGGTGTTACATTTTATTATACACGTTGCAGGGCTGCAGGTGGACTCTTTGGGTGCCTTGCAACATGTATAACAAAATTTAACACCCATTTTATCTGTGTTAGTGTGTCTGTGTGAAAAGGGTCCATTTTTTTGGGATGGCTCCTTGGGTGGGTAATGGTGGAGATGACTGTGCACCAGGAGCACACACCTACCCACCGCCCATGGTGTTTCCACGAGCGGACAGACATTCCCCCCCCATGCACCATCATTGTGTATTCATGGATGGCTTCCGCCATTATACACCCGCCCGCACACCTAACAGTGGGTGGGGCATTCGTGGAAAAACAGCCCAAGTCAAAGGAACCTATGGGAGTGGGGAATAGTTTCCATAGGAAGCCAAATATTAGTGGCTCTATATGGTTTTACATGCACCAAAGCATCTGAATAATTTCAACAGTGAATCTAATATTTTAACTAGACTGTAAATTCAGTCATTCAAAAATTCAGCTTTTGGAAGTCAAACATTTTTTGTCAGAACTTGTAAAAATAATGACAGGGAGAGGTGGACCTCCCACTTGAGGTCCATTTCAGCCAGGATCTCCTGGCCTTTTGGAGTAATTGCAAGACTTGGCTTTTCCACCAGGCATTCAGTGAGGGGCAGTGGTGGTTAGGGCGGGTGTTTATGCAGATCTTTTATTTTGATATTGATGATTTTATTGTTGTTTTTATGGAATTGTTTATCCAATTTAATTTTATACTATATATATTGTTTATTGTATGTTGGAAGCTGCTACTAGCCAGTTGTTCGTATAGGGAGAGGTCTTTCTTTCTTTCTTTCTTTCTTTCTTTCTTTCTTTCTTTCTTTTCTACATCACCTTTCCACAAAGACTCAGAGTGGCTCACAAAAATCTAAAAATATAAATCATACATAAACATTGGGGGGGGGACTTCTGGTTTTGGATTTATTTATTTATTTATTTATTTAAACTTAATACCCCACCCCTCTTGCCTCTGGCATCCTGGAGCAATTTCCAACATACAATAAACAATATATATAGTATAAAAGTAAATTGGACAAACAATTCCATAAAAACAACAATAAAATCATCAATATCAAATTAAAAGATCTGCATAAACACCCACCCTAACCACCACTGCCCCTCACTGAATGCCTGGCAGAAAAGCCAAGTCTTGCAATTACTCCAAAAGGCCAGGAGATCCGGGCTGAGGTGGACCTCAAGTGGGAGAGCATTCCAAAGTGATGGTGTGTCTACTGAGAACACCCTCTTGTCCATACAGACCGACCTATAACGTGGGACCTCCAGGATCGTGTCCCAAGATGACCGCAGGGGATGCCCCAAAACCCAGGGGGTGATGCGATCTTTCAGTAAAGCAGGGCCTAGATCATGAAGGGCCTTAAAGGTCAAAAACAGCACCTTGAATTGGGCCCGGAACACAATTGGCAGCCAGTGCAGAGTCTGGAGCACAGGTGCTATGTGCTCTCTGCAGCTTGTCCCCATAAGGAGGCGAGCTGCTGCATTCTGCACAAGCTGAAATTTCTGGAACATCACTAAGGGCAACCCCACGTAGAATGCATTACCGTAGTACAGCCTCAAGGTAACAAATGCATGGATAATGGTGGTGAGCTCGGAATCTGAGACATTAGGGATAGTCTCCTCACCAGATGTAATTGGCAAAAGGCACCCTTGGCAACAGCCAACACCTTAAGATCCAGGTGCAGCTGTGGATATAGGAGAGCCCCCAGACTCCGCACAGATGGAGTCAATGGAGGGTAGATACCCCCAGTAATAGGAGATCAGAGGTCCCACTAACCAACATCACCTTCATCTTATCGGGGTTGAGCTTCAACTGGCTCTGCCTCATCCAGTCCCCCACAGCCTCCAGACAGCTGGACAGCAAGGAGACAGCCGAACCAGGGACTGATGAAAACAACAAATGGAACAGCTAGGTATCATACACATATTGATGACATTGGACCCCCCCCAGCTGCAAACAAGCTCCCCGAGTGGCTTCATATACACATTAAAAAGGAGAGGGGACAAGATGGAACCCTGCAGAACTCCACATGGAAGGCCCCCCAGGGAAGATGTATAATCCCCGACCACTACCAGCTGGAACCTACCCATTAGGTAAGAATGGAACCACTGCAAAACAGTTCCAGCTACCCCAGTCATATTACGCAGGCATGTTGCCAATCACTTGTGAAAAGTGTCAAAAGCCGCTGATAGATCTTACAAAACTAGAAGGGTCATGCAACCACTATCTAGGACTATGAGAAGGTCATCAACCAAGGCCACCAATTCTGTCTCCGTACCGTTGCCCAGCTGAAAGGCGCACTGCGTGGGATCTAAACAACCTATGCGGTCCAGATGTGCCTGCAGCTGGCAGGGCACCACCCACTCAATAACCTTCCCTAAAAAGGGAAGGTTAGAAAATGGCTGTCTTGGTTCAGAATTGAAGAATCCAAAACTTGGGCCATGTTGCTTCCTGATTTTTGGATCTTATGTTCCCATTGAAGTCAATGGGAAATCTTCCCACAGATTTCAATGGGAAGAGGCTGAGGAAACCTCCCCCATTCGCAATTCCCAGGACCCACTCCCGGCCTTGGAGGGTGGGGCTGGGAATCAACATCCCTAACACTCCCACCCCCGGGGTCTGGCTTAACTCCCAGTCTCTGGGATCATGCACTTACCAATGCTATTCTGGATTTGGGTCTGGAAGAAGGGGGTGAGGCAGGGCCACCAGCTCTGCTGCTTGAAGCCAGGCCTCTTCTGCTACTGGGACCATGGGGCTCTGCTGTCAGACCACTGCGCCTTCTCCACTACAGGTGGTAGAGAAAGCCTGGATGCCCAGCAGCGGGGCCATATCCGCCACCTGGCAGGTGAGTAGGCCCAGCTGCCTGGCAGTGGAACCAGGCAGCCGGGACTTCTCCCCTGCCGAGCAGTAAATCCAAGAAGCTGGGCCTCAGTCTTCTTTGCTGGTTCCACAAGGAAATGTTGCCAGAGAAGCAGCACACATGCACAAAATTGCCGCCAAGGCCATTCTGTGCATATGAAACCATTTTGCATATGTATGGAGGTGGAGCCATTTTGGGTGGTGGCGATCCAGCTCCAGGCGCATCTAGATAGCATCGGTTTCCTGGACCCTTTTCAATCTGGGTTCCGCCCCATCTATGGCACTGAGACAGCATTGGTGGCCTTGGTCGACGATCTCTGCTGGGAGATGGATGCAGGCTGTTCAACATTTCTTATCCTGCTAGATCTCTCGGCCACTTTTGACACCGTGGACTAGGGCTGATGCGGCAGCGGTTGTTACCGCAGCGCGATTCCATTCCTAAACCTCGGCATTCCACGTTGCGCCTCGCAGAATCCACGCAGTACCCCACGATTCTGCATTTCTTCCGCTNCGTGTCCCAAGATGACCGCAGGGGATGCCCCAAAACCCAGGGGGTGATGCGATCTTTCAGTAAAGCAGGGCCTAGATCATGAAGGGCCTTAAAGGTCAAAAACAGCACCTTGAATTGGGCCTGGAACACAATTGGCAGCCAGTGCAGAGTCTGGAGCACAGGTGCTATGTGCTCTCTGCAGCTTGTCCCCATAAGGAGGCGAGCTGCTGCATTCTGCACAAGCTGAAATTTCTGGAACATCACTAAGGGCAACCCCACGTAGAATGCATTACCGTAGTACAGCCTCAAGGTAACAAATGCATGGATAATGGTGGTGAGCTCGGAATCTGAGACATTAGGGATAGTCTCCTCACCAGATGTAATTGGCAAAAGGCACCCTTGGCAACAGCCAACACCTTAAGATCCAGGTGCAGCTGTGGATATAGGAGAGCCCCCAGACTCCGCACAGATGGAGTCAATGGAGGGTAGATACCCCCAGTAATAGGAGATCAGAGGTCCCACTAACCAACATCACCTTCATCTTATCGGGGTTGAGCTTCAACTGGCTCTGCCTCATCCAGTCCCCCACAGCCTCCAGACAGCTGGACAGCAAGGAGACAGCCGAACCAGGGACTGATGAAAACAACAAATGGAACAGCTAGGTATCATACACATATTGATGACATTGGACCCCCCCCAGCTGCAAACAAGCTCCCCGAGTGGCTTCATATACACATTAAAAAGGAGAGGGGACAAGATGGAACCCTGCAGAACTCCACATGGAAGGCCCCCCAGGGAAGATGTATAATCCCCGACCACTACCAGCTGGAACCTACCCATTAGGTAAGAATGGAACCACTGCAAAACAGTTCCAGCTACCCCAGTCATATTACGCAGGCATGTTGCCAATCACTTGTGAAAAGTGTCAAAAGCCGCTGATAGATCTTACAAAACTAGAAGGGTCATGCAACCACTATCTAGGACTATGAGAAGGTCATCAACCAAGGCCACCAATTCTGTCTCCGTACCGTTGCCCAGCTGAAAGGCGCACTGCGTGGGATCTAAACAACCTATGCGGTCCAGATGTGCCTGCAGCTGGCAGGGCACCACCCACTCAATAACCTTCCCTAAAAAGGGAAGGTTAGAAAATGGCTGTCTTGGTTCAGAATTGAAGAATCCAAAACTTGGGCCATGTTGCTTCCTGATTTTTGGATCTTATGTTCCCATTGAAGTCAATGGGAAATCTTCCCACAGATTTCAATGGGAAGAGGCTGAGGAAACCTCCCCCATTCGCAATTCCCAGGACCCACTCCCGGCCTTGGAGGGTGGGGCTGGGAATCAACATCCCTAACACTCCCACCCCCGGGGTCTGGCTTAACTCCCAGTCTCTGGGATCATGCACTTACCAATGCTATTCTGGATTTGGGTCTGGAAGAAGGGGGTGAGGCAGGGCCACCAGCTCTGCTGCTTGAAGCCAGGCCTCTTCTGCTACTGGGACCATGGGGCTCTGCTGTCAGACCACTGCGCCTTCTCCACTACAGGTGGTAGAGAAAGCCTGGATGCCCAGCAGCGGGGCCATATCCGCCACCTGGCAGGTGAGTAGGCCCAGCTGCCTGGCAGTGGAACCAGGCAGCCGGGACTTCTCCCCTGCCGAGCAGTAAATCCAAGAAGCTGGGCCTCAGTCTTCTTTGCTGGTTCCACAAGGAAATGTTGCCAGAGAAGCAGCACACATGCACAAAATTGCCGCCAAGGCCATTCTGTGCATATGAAACCATTTTGCATATGTATGGAGGTGGAGCCATTTTGGGTGGTGGCGATCCAGCTCCAGGCGCATCTAGATAGCATCGGTTTCCTGGACCCTTTTCAATCTGGGTTCTGCCCCATCTATGGCACTGAGACAGCATTGGTGGCCTTGGTCGACGATCTCTGCTGGGAGATGGACGCAGGCTGTTCAACATTTCTTATCCTGCTAGATCTCTCGGCCACTTTTGACACCGTGGACTAGGGCTGATGCGGCAGCGGTTGTTACCGCAGCGCGATTCCATTCCTAAACCTCGGCATTCCACGTTGCGCCTCGCAGAATCCACGCAGTACCCCACGATTCTGCATTTCTTCCGCTACAAGAATCCGCAGATGCGGCATGTATGTGTTTCA
>QEPC01004194.1:4077-15974 GCA_003113815.1 Sphenodon punctatus | reverse complement strand
AACTCGGCTCCCGAACCGAACGACCGAACAACCGAACCGTGATCTGTTCTCACATCCCTAATACTGATGCGATTATGTGATTCTCACAATACTACGAAATATTGTCCTGATTTACCAACTTACTGATTACTGTGTTTACCACGTACCATGCACCATTCATTTACTGCTTACCTCATTGCAAAGGGTACAGTTTTTTCCCCAGGTTTGTTGTTGCTGTATTTCTGAACAAATCACTGAGAATGTCCCACACCTTAACCTCCCCTCAGTGCCTCCAATCAGAATTTTTGTTCTACGTTGATCCTTTTGCTTTGACTAGTCTTAAACTGGAATGCAGAATCTGCAATGTAGATTAGTAAAGGAATCTGCATACCATCCAATGACCGTGATCCCATGCCTCACGGATCATATGCTTGCGCATGTGCACTGTTTCTGAAGGGCACTAATGTGCCCGTAATGCAGATCCGTATGGCTTGCACGCGATTTGCCTGTGGTTGTGCACATGCGCATGTACACAAACCGCAGGGCATGGGATTGAGCCAATGAGAAACATGAAAGTACAAGGAAAAATTGAGTGCAAGAAATGCAGTATTGCATCAGTATTATACTCAGGATTTGAAATGAACAGCAAAGCAGTAAATGGGATCTAAGTAAGTGGAATGTCGGTAAATCAAGAAACAAAATGTCGGTCAAGAGACATTACTGAGTATCTAGAGATTCTAGATTTGACTGAGACAGTATTGGGAACCATGATCTCAACAAGATTTCCCAGTTTGGCAAAAACCCATTTCAGCCCTAATAAAAACACAAATTACATCCAGATATATAGTTGAAGATTGATGGAATAAGCTTAAAAAAATAATCTGAAACTGAAATGAAAAGTTTCCATAATATTCCCAAATTTCAATTCAATTTGATGTGTATTATCTTCCAGCTGCCCCAGTCCTTCACAACTTGTGGACTGGTCACATATACAAGACAATGAAAAAGATTTTCATTCTCAAATAGTACCCTTTCTTCTAGGATTGCTGTTCAGGGTGTCTTTTTCCACTGATATAGAATCCAGCCCAATAAATTGTGTAAATGCTGTAAATGGGTCAAATGGAGTGAATGCACACGGTATATACAGTATACGTGCATTATGTACAATAACTATAGACAAAAATGTCACTACTGTGAAAATTCAGAGTAATAAGACTGGGCTGGGGAAGTACAGGGGTTGCTGCGGTGAGAAGGGGGGCGGAGAGAGGATGCCAGAAATTCAAAACATTCCATTATAGCCTGTTCCCATGAAATAGGTTGCCCTCAGCTATTCACAGAAACCTTACACAGCCTCTGGAGACCATTTCTCCAAAGTGCAGAATTCCAGTGTGGTGGAACCACCTGTATGGTTGCTGTCAGTAACCTCTGCATTAATGGATTGCCCAAGAAGCTAATTAGATTGGAGCCTTTATAATATTATATCTATTTAATATTATATCTTAAAGCAGAAGTTCCTAAACTATGGTCCATGGACCATGGTAAGTAGTCTACAGTGATCTGGGAACTGGCCACAGCTATAACAGAGTATTTGACCATGCGGTATTTGACCATGCGGATGACATGGCCATCTGTGGTAAGGAGAAGAGCATGGTGGATCACCACAATGTGCATGTGTTAGCTACTGGGTATTGTCTAGGGCTGAAAGATAAGTCCTTTTTTAATTTTTGTTACATATCTCAAAGATTTTGTGCTGGGAACCTAGGTCTCACTGAGATATTGGCCACAGACAAAATCTTAAAGGATATCTAATTTTAAATAATGGTTACTGTGCATGTGCAAAATGGCTGCCCGACCATTTTGGGAAGCTGGTCTGCACTTGCGCAAATGGCCACCAGGCATGCACAAGAACAGCTGCCCTTTTCCAAAATGGCAGCAATGCTGCCCCTTCCATTTTTGAAAATGGCTACACATGCAGAGAACAGCCCTGGTGGGCATTTTGNCTGGTTCCCTAGGGCCCCATTCCCCCTCTGAACCACCACTGAACCTACACCCCCCACCCTTGTTCCTGTATACGTGGGTGCATGAGATTCATAGAGTGGGCATCACTCTGTTCGCCAGTCCCTGTGATGAGCTTCGGCTAGGGACAGCTGTCGCAGCTTATTCCCAATGCCAATATAAGACCCTGAGGGACCTTTTTCTCAACCAGTGTTGCCCTTGTGTTTGGAGTGTGGCTGACTGTTATCCCTCTAATTCCTCGAACCTCTTCCTAACTCTAATAGTTTGCGCCTGACTGCCCACCACCCACGCACCCACCCGCACATCATTGAGCTCGCTCTAAAAGATAGTATTCTTCTTCTCCTCAAAGTAAAGAAAAAGTTTACAAACCTGGCAACACCTCCTGTGCCCGGCTCTTGCTTCTCTGAGGAGCCAACCTCCACCAGCGAAGGTCCAGGAGCACCAACCTCCTCTACCTCCTCCACTGGCTCTACCACCTTGGCCTTTTTCCACTCCCCCCTGTTGAGCTTCACCATCTACATTTTTTTTTCCAATAGAAAAACAGCCAAACAACAGTCACCCACCAACTCACCAACCAGTCAAACCAACAGTCGAACCAACACAACCAACACAAACACAGCCAAAACACACAAAACAACCCAAACACCCAGCCAGCCACACTACACATGCTCTCTCTCCACACAAGCTCTGCACGCCCTCGAATTTCCGGTTTCCAGTTTCCGACATGATCATGGGACCACACAATGCCTAGACCGATACTGAAACCAAAACCGATTTCCAAACAGCTGAACCAAACCGAACACCAGCGAACTGAATAACCAAATCTGAACCCAGCCACTGAACCGAACCACCAAACCTGAACTCGGCTCCCGAACCGAACGACCGAACAACCGAACCGTGATCTGTTCTCACATCCCTAATACTGATGCGATTATGTGATTCTCACAATACTACGAAATATTGTCCTGATTTACCAACTTACTGATTACTGTGTTTACCACGTACCATGCACCATTCATTTACTGCTTACCTCATTGCAAAGGGTACAGTTTTTTCCCCAGGTTTGTTGTTGCTGTATTTCTGAACAAATCACTGAGAATGTCCCACACCTTAACCTCCCCTCAGTGCCCCCAATCAGAATTTTTGTTCTACGTTGATCCTTTTGCTTTGACTAGTCTTAAACTGGAATGCAGAATCTGCAATGTAGATTAGTAAAGGAATCTGCATACCATCCAATGACCGTGATCCCATGCCTCACGGATCATATGCTTGCGCATGTGCACTGTTTCTGAAGGGCACTAATGTGCCCGTAATGCAGATCCGTATGGCTTGCACGCGATTTGCCTGTGGTTGTGCACATGCGCATGTACACAAACCGCAGGGCATGGGATTGAGCCAATGAGAAACATGAAAGTACAAGGAAAAATTGAGTGCAAGAAATGCAGTATTGCATCAGTATTATACTCAGGATTTGAAATGAACAGCAAAGCAGTAAATGGGATCTAAGTAAGTGGAATGTCGGTAAATCAAGAAACAAAATGTCGGTCAAGAGACATTACTGAGTATCTAGAGATTCTAGATTTGACTGAGACAGTATTGGGAACCATGATCTCAACAAGATTTCCCAGTTTGGCAAAAACCCATTTCAGCCCTAATAAAAACACAAATTACATCCAGATATATAGTTGAAGATTGATGGAATAAGCTTAAAAAAATAATCTGAAACTGAAATGAAAAGTTTCCATAATATTCCCAAATTTCAATTCAATTTGATGTGTATTATCTTCCAGCTGCCCCAGTCCTTCACAACTTGTGGACTGGTCACATATACAAGACAATGAAAAAGATTTTCATTCTCAAATAGTACCCTTTCTTCTAGGATTGCTGTTCAGGGTGTCTTTTTCCACTGATATAGAATCCAGCCCAATAAATTGTGTAAATGCTGTAAATGGGTCAAATGCAGTGAATGCACACGGTATATACAGTATACGTGCATTATGTACAATAACTATAGACAAAAATGTCACTACGGTGAAAATTCAGAGTAATAAGACTGGGCTGGGGAAGTACAGGGGTTGCTGCGGTGAGAAGGGGGGCGGAGAGAGGATGCCAGAAATTCAAAACATTCCATTATAGCCTGTTCCCATGAAATAGGTTGCCCTCAGCTATTCACAGAAACCTTACACAGCCTCTGGAGACCATTTCTCCAAAGTGCAGAATTCCAGTGTGGTGGAACCACCTGTATGGTTGCTGTCAGTAACCTCTGCATTAATGGATTGCCCAAGAAGCTAATTAGATTGGAGCCTTTATAATATTATATCTATTTAATATTATATCTTAAAGCAGAAGTTCCTAAACTATGGTCCATGGACCATGGTAAGTAGTCTACAGTGATCTGGGAACTGGCCACAGCTATAACAGAGTATTTGACCATGCGGTATTTGACCATGCAGATGACATGGCCATCTGTGGTAAGGAGAAGAGCATGGTGGATCACCACAATGTGCATGTGTTAGCTACTGGGTATTGTCTAGGGCTGAAAGATAAGTCCTTTTTTAATTTTTGTTACATATCTCAAAGATTTTGTGCTGGGAACCTAGGTCTCACTGAGATATTGGCCACAGACAAAATCTTAAAGGATATCTAATTTTAAATAATGGTTACTGTGCATGTGCAAAATGGCTGCCCGACCATTTTGGGAAGCTGGTCTGCACTTGCGCAAATGGCCACCAGGCATGCACAAGAACAGCTGCCCTTTTCCAAAATGGCAGCAATGCTGCCCCTTCCATTTTTGAAAATGGCTACACATGCAGAGAACAGCCCTGGTGGGCATTTTGCACATGCACAGTTCTCTTTTTTTGGTGTTATTTTCCCCTAGTGATTCTTGGAGAGAATGCAGTTGAGACACTGCTGGTTCTCATCTCATTCTTGGTTTCCAGAATGAGCTGAGAACCACAATTCTCACTGAGAAACACAAGAATCATGATAGCGAGATTCAGCCCTAGTATTTTCCTTATCCAGTTCCTCACATAGATAGCTGTGGCAGCAGCAGAAGCCCCCCAACTCGTGTAACTGTGGCTAGTTTGCCATGACTATAAATGTATGCCAGGCTGTGACCATCTCTGGTGCGTGAATGGTGGACAATGAGAAATTTGAAGTGTTAGTGCTCTGGTCCAAAGAGTTAAGGAACTGCTGCCTTAAAGCTGGTGGAAATAACCACATGTCTAGGAGTAATAGCCTAAAAAGGAAGCACTGAAGATTAAGAGGCATCAGCAGCTGAACAGATGCAAATAAAACAGATGTTGGGGCAGGTATTAATTTCATAACTGCAAATATAATTTGTATATTTGGTCGCATGACCAAATATGCAAATTATCTTTGCTATACATGCAGTTTTCATACATTCTTTTCCTTAGTTAATTTCACTTCCATTTGATTACTTTGTCTGTTTCATTATTTTGTTTATTCATTTATTCGGTATCTCATTTATTCAGTATTTCACTTATTCAATTGCACAATTTAGCACTAAATAGAACACCAAAGCTAACAAAGTGTCAAAGTTAATGAAGTACAAAAGTTAACGAAATACTGAATAAACCTTGAGGGTCTCCACCTTGTGTTTGATTTGGCAGGATACAGATTAGGGGTGTTACTGGTATACCATGCACATACTTGTATGGCAGCATCCCTGCATGCTCTAGCGGAGCTGGTGTCAGAGGTGGTGTTGCGGTCCCTAGTCTTGGAGACCTTCAACATCTACACTGACGCTAGCCTTGGCAGGGCAGAGCATGAGTTCATGGCCGCCATGACAACCATGGGCCTGCCTCAAGTTGTTGTCGGCCCTGCACATGATGGAGGACACCGTGGTTCTGATTTTCTGCATTGGCCCTGAGGCACGGGATCCGTTAATGAGGGAGTTGTCTGTGGTGCCCTTGTCATGGACAGATCATTACCTCCTATGGGCCTATTTCCTGGTGCATGTCTGTCCCTGGAGAGGTGCGGAACTAGTTCAGTTGGTCTGCCCCCAGAGACTAATGGAACCAGAGAGGTTCCTGAATGCTCTGGCAGAATTACCCTCTGATCTTGACGGCCACTCGCTCAATGACCTTGTTGAGCTTTGGAACATCTTGCTGACTGAGGCCATTGATGGGATGGCACTGCAGGCCTCCTTGGTTTGCTGAGGATTTGCTGCAGCAGAAGTGGGAAGGGCAGTGTTTAGAGTGACGGTGGCGCCGTTCTCGTGATGAAGCCAACCAATTGTGACATAAAGCCAGTTTACATGCTTATGCCATGGCTGTGTGGACAGCAAAAAAAGGAGTTCTTTGCTGCCCTCACAGCATCTGTAAAGTCTCATCCAGTGGAACTTTTTCAGGTGGTGAGGGGACTGATCAGACCGGCCTCCCTCCGCCTGGAACTGGAATTTGCCAGTGCCCACTGTGACATGTTTGTTGATTACTTCATGGATAAAATTTCTCATATTCACCACAACTTCCACGCTGCACTTATTACGATGGGATAAGCAGAGGTAAAGAAAGCCCCGCCTTGTCCAGTTTCGTGGGATCAGTTTCAGTGAGTGTCGCCCACTATTGTGAAGGATGTTCTTGGGGCTGTTAGAGCCACCTCTTGTGAACTAGACCCATACCTGTCCTGGCTGGTCAAAGACAGCCAGGAGATGCTGGGGCCATTGCTTGAGGTGGGTGGTAAATGCCTTTCTGTGGGAGGGCAGAGTGCTGAATCATCTCAAAGAGGTGGTGAACGGGTAGTGGCTCAGCAGCTTCAGGAGCATCTTGAACACATCGTGTTTCTTGATCCCTCACAGTCTGGCTTTTGCCTGGATTATGGCACTGAGACTGCACTTGTGCCTTTGGTTGATAACCTCTGCCATAAATTGGATCAGGGTCATTCAACCCTGTTGATTCTGTCAGACCTGTCGGGTGCATTTGATACTGTTGAACATCAGATGATGGTGACTCCCCTGCGGGAACATGCCGGGGTGGACAGTTCTCAAATGGTTCCATTCATTCCTGGTAGAACCCAGCAGATGGTGCGTGCTCAGGGATCATTTTTCATCACCCTGGGACCTCTTATGTTGTATCCCACAAGGTTTCATCTTGTCCCCTATCCTGTTCAACATGTATATGCAGCCACTGGGTGAGATCGTGAGATGGTTCAAAGTCATCAGTATGCTGACGACACCCAATTCTACCACTCTTTTTCATCTGACTCAGACCCGGCAGTCTCAGTGCTTACCCAGTGTCTGGCAGCTGTGGGGGACTGGATGAGGGCAACCCGACTGAGACTGAATCCCAACAAGATGGAAGTGATGTTAGTGGGGAAGTGGTGGGTGTGGTATGCCCCATCATTGATGAGGCTTGCCCCTCGTTGCTTCTCCAGGTTTACAGTCTGAGAGTGCTCCTCAATTCCCAGATCTGCCTGGATATGGAGGTCGTGGCCGTGGCGAGGAGCGCGTTTCACCAATTACACCTGGTGCAATGGCTTCAGCCATACATCTCAGACTCTTACCTGACCACTATCATCCATACTTTCATCACCTCAAGACTTGACTATTGTAACGCGCTCTACGTGGGACTACCCATAGTGACGGTTCAGAGACTGCAGCTGGTGCAGAATGTGGTGTCCTGCCTCCTTATGGGGATGAGTCACCAGGAGCATATTGCACTGGTGCTCTGTTCTCTGCACTGGCTTCCTATAGTCTTCTGGGTCTGATTCGGGGTATTGGTGCTTAACTTTAAAGCCTACATGGTCTGTGCCCCATTTACCTGTGAGACCACCTCACCCCCAGGCTCTGGATCAGCCCCTGCGGTCAACTGGGGGTGGCTTTCTCGAAGTCCCCCGAGTGTCCCAGAAATCTACTATGGAGAGGGCGTTCTCAGTGGCTGCACCAAGGCTGTGGAACTCTTTCCAAGTGGAGGCACAATTGGCCCTGGATCTCCCCTCTTTTAGATGATCTTGAAAGACCTGGCTGTTCTGACATCAGACTTTTGGTCAGTGAGAGGGGTTCAGTGGGATGGTTTTGAGGGCCAGTGTGGGAGGGGTTTTGTTTTATGTTTGTATTTTCATGGCTTCCCCCTTAAAGTGGTTTTATATTTGTATTTTATGTTTTATATTTTTGTTTAAAATTGTAAGCTGCCCCTATCTGCCTTGCAGAAGGTGAGGGGTATAAAATTGTATAATAATAATAATAATAATAATAATAAAAAAAACCAAACAAAACTAACCAAAGCAAAATACATAAATATTTGTTTTCATAAACAAAGCAGGGAGCACACATCACGTTTTGTGCACTTTGTTAAAAGGGAAAGGGATATACCAAATTTGTTCCAGTCCTAGAGTGTATGAGTATAAAACTCGACAAAGTCAACCAAAGTGTGTCATGATTTTAAACACGGAAGGGCAATATTCATGGCTGTGCAGCGTAGGCCTGTACATGGTTATAAAAAGAGCTTCTGAGAAAACAATACAAGTGGCATAAAGCCAGCCAGGGGAGCTGCCAGAGGGAAGAGTGAATGAAGTTCTTTGATTCCCAGGCATGAATATTCCAAGTGAGGCAGGTACATGCTAAAACTACCTGCCACCTTTTGGCACACACATTTTGTTTTAAACTTTATACTTTGTAGTAAGCGTTAGATGATTTTGACACTCCTGTTGCCCACATTAGCTTTAACAACTCAGCTGTGGAAGTTATGTTATTTCATAGCCTTGGGGTGTTTAACTTCAACATGTTCTCTCTCTTATTATCTTTCTTTCTTTCTGTTTCTTTTCTACAAGTTTAATGAAACACATTTTTAATTAGCAACATACTAATGAATAAATATAAACAGATCTATGCCCATGTGCACAACCCTAGTGAACAAGCCTATCAGTGTGACTATTAAAAATTAAAAATGACTTCACGAAGGCAAACATTATGAATAAATAATAGCTGCCTCTATTTACAATGTATACAAAACAAGCAGGGGAAATGTCGTTCTCAAAAAAAGACTGGGGGGGAGCCCAGGCTCTGAGTTGATAATTTATTGTTCATGTTTTCTTCTCCCCTTTCCTTCTTCTCCCCTTTCGGTTCGGGAGAAACGCTCTGGTTCTTTTTATTACGCTTGTGAATTTGTTGGATGACATGCAGTAGACTGGATCACAATTTAACTACCGATAACAATGGATGAAAAGGAAATACTGCTTGCTAGTGTGATTCCTGATTGTTTCACTGGCCATTTTAGAGTCAATTGGCTTTGAGGGCACTGCTGTCTTCATTCTTGCCAATATTCTGGCTCTGATGACTCGTGATCCTTTCAGAGACCCCATCACTTTGGAGTAAAGAGGTGGTGTTGATTCGACTTCCACATTACACCATCTGAAATGCTTCCCTCTAATTTCAACTAGCTGTGGTATTCACCAGTGCCAGATCCAGGGAAATTTGGACCCTATATGAAACAGTGTTGTGGGCCTTCTCCCTAACAAGCACACACTGACTTACACTTTAGCAAAAGAAAAATGTTACCATAATTAATGTTTGATGACATAACCTCCCTTTGAGGGGCTGGGGCCTTGTTATTTTCCCATATGTTGGCGACCCCCTCCTGAATTGCTGAAGGGCCTTCATAGGCCAGAGCTCCAAGTGTTTACATCAGTGCTTCTCACCCTGATGTTGTCATTTCAAGTTTATTCATGGACCCCTCGTATTCCAATTCACTCCAGTTACTTCCCTCCCCACAACACATGAAACCCTGTGCAATTGCACAATCTGCACTTGCCTGGATACAGTCCTGGTATTCACTTCCTATCCTAAAGTCTTGTGTAATTTTGCTGGTCACTTTTAAATGGATGATATACATCAATATAAAAACAAGTGAAGATAGAGGGGATACTCTCGCACAAGGGGTGTGCAATTTCAGTTCTACCGAACCTCATTTTTGACAAAAATGTCTCTCGTGAGGGAACCCAAAACCTGGAGGTTTTCTCCTGGATTTCAAGTTTCCAGCATTGCCAACTCTTGTGAATGTATCATGAGAGACATGTTTCTAAGCCTCACTCATGATCTTGCAATTAGTGTCACTAATCTGCAAGATTGGGAGGCTTGCTGTCTGACTCCCCCACCATGCTACCTCTACATAGTTGATCTGGGATCCAACAGTAAATTTTATGAATTGTCAGGGGAGCAGAGAAGCTTTTCCCCAGCTGTGTGAAATACCTTTTCCAGGGGCACTGACCAATATCAGGGTACACTGTGTACCCCTGATTGGTCCCCAGAAAACAGAGACCAATTAGAGTGCTGTACACTACTGGGAAGACAGTAAATTATCTGAGTGGGGAGGATGTGGTGGTGGATGAAGTGAGGATATGGAAGTGTGGGGCTTAGAGCAGTGAAGGGATCCTGGGCCAGGAGAGAGTATCTTGGGGACTTGGATCAATGGAGGGAGGGATCTTGGGGCAGAAGGGGGGATCCTGAGGGCTTGGATTAGGGGGGAGGAGAGAGATTGGGCAGGTGGGAGGATCTTGAGGGCTTGGAGCAGTGGGGGGATCTTGGAGGCTTGAAACAGTGGGGGAGGAGTGAGCTTGGGGCATGATGGAGATCTTGAGGGTTTGGAGTAGTTGGGTAGGAGGGAGTTTGGGGCAGTAGAAAGGATCTTGGGGACTTGGAGCAGTGAGAGGAGGGATCTTGGGGCAAGAGAGGGGATCTTGAGACTTGGAGTAGTGCGGGGGTCTTTGGGAAGGAGATGGGATCTTGGGGGCTTGGAGCAGTAGGGCAGGAAGGATTTTGGAGCAAGATGGGTGACTCAGGAGCAGGAGGGACCCAGGAGCAGGGGGCTTTGGGCAGAAAGGAGAGAGCCAGGGAAACTTGGGTTATCTTGGAGAATCTTGTAGATGAGGGGAGGTCTTGGGGCAGAAAGGGGTAATAAGCTTGAGGTATCTTGGGCCAGAAGTGGAGACCTGAGGTCTTGAGGCTTGAAGATGGAGGAGGGGAGGAACATGGGGGCAGGTGGCTTGGGTGGCTTCCTGTTGTACTAGGGGGCGTGTGCAAGGCTTTTGTGTGCAATGTTACCTCGGGGCAGGACACGGAGGTCAAATTTCTGGATGCTGTAAATGACTACTTCCTAGAACAGCTGGTTCTGGAACCAATGCGAGGAGGAGCTATCCTAGATCTAGTCCTGAGTGGCACACAGAACCTGGTGCAAGGAGTAACTGTGGCAGAGCCACTAGGCAATAGCGATCATAATATGATCAAATTTGACATAATTTCTGGAGAGAGAAAGATAAACAAAAGTACAGCAGTAGCATTTAACTTAAAAATGGGGAGACTATGACACAATGAGGAAACTAGTTAAAAAGAAACTAAAAAACACAGTTGCAAAGGCTACAAGTTTGCAAGAGGCGTGGAGGCTATTTAAAAGCACCCTTCTGGAAGCCCAGATTAAATGCATCCCGCAAGTTAAAAAAGGAAACAGGAAGACCAAAAGTCTTCCACTGTGGCTAAATGGGAGGTGAAAGAGGCTATTAGAACAAAACAGGAATCCTTTAAGAAATGGAAGGCTAGTCCCAATGAAAACATTATATGAAAGAGCATAAACACTGGTAATGCAAATGTAAAGTGTTAATAAGGCAAGCCAAGACAGATTTTGAAGGGAGGGTTACTAAAGATGAAAACAAGCAACAAAACTTTTTCAAATGCATCAGAAGCAAGAAACCTGCTAGGGCATCAGTTGGGCCATTAGATGACAAGGCAGTAAAGGACATTGCAGAGAAACTGAATGAGTTCTTTGCATCAGTCTTCACTGTGGAGGATTTGGGGGAAATACCCACTAGGGATGTGTGAACAGAACACGGTTCGGATGTTTGGTCATTCGGTTCAGCTGTGTTTGGTTCGGCGGAGTTAGGTATCGGTATCG
>QEPC01004190.1:1856700-1867856 GCA_003113815.1 Sphenodon punctatus | reverse complement strand
ACCGCCATCCATGCATTCATCACCTCGAGATTAGACTACTGCAACACACTCTACATGGGGCTACCCCTGGTGACAACACAGAGGCTGTAGCTAGCACCCTCCTCTACTGGGGTGAGGTGCTGGGGAGAGGGGAGCACCTCACACAGCTCCTGCAATGACCCCAGGGAGTCATTCCAGTGGTCAAAGTAATCCCTTGACAGGAATGGGACCCATTGGGTCCTGTTGGTGTAGAGACACTGGTCCTTTCACTGGTAGAGGAAATTATCTGCGGGGGGAGTGTCCATCACAGACATACACACCCCGCTGCTTCCCTGGGGCTCCGCACGGCATGGCGTGGGGAGCAGTCCCAGACTCTGATCCAGCAGGGATGAGCAAGTTTCGTCCCTCCTCCTGGCCGGGACCTGCATGGTGAAGCTTCCAAGCCTTGGCCATTCTGTGTGTCTTCTGCAACACAGAGTGGCCCAAGAAGCAGAGTCCTGTCCCCGGCCAGCTCCCTAGCCCTGCGCCAGAAGAAGTGTGTCGCAACTTTAGACAGGAGCAGCCTCTCCAAGCTGCAATGCACTTCTTGTGAGGGGCTGGGGAGGTGACCAGGGACAAGACTATGCTTGTTGGCACTCGCTGCACAATACCTCCAGGGAGCTGGGGATGGAGAAAGGGAGGAAACTGGGGAGTAACCACTAGCTGCCTAACTCTGCTTCTGGCAATGGGAGCCCTCAACTAGCATAGTCCTGTCCCTGGCAAGCTCCCCAGTCCCTTGCAAGAAGTGTCTTGCAACCTTGAGAGGCTGCTCCTGCCCCAAAGTTGCAAGGCAATTTTTCTTACGAGGGACTGGGGAGCTGGGCAGGGACAGGAACCCCAGAGGCTCCCCTGCAGGGGAGCACCTGAACAGTTTCCGCACAGCGGCTCCGGCGTGTCAGTTTCAAACAGCCCCACTCTCCAGGGAGAGATGAATCACATAAAATTATTTGCACTGAGTGAATGAATGGGGGCCATGTAGCTTTCCATATCACTGTGCATGCACGAGCCAGAAGAACAGAATTTTAAATCTTTAATACCTCATTGTTTGCTGCACCAAACACTATCACACTGCAGTAGCACTTGATGGACATCTCAGTCTCCAAGGCTGTACAGTCTGGGGTCTCATGTCATCTGGAGGGAGAAGATATAGATTGCTCAACACTCTCTGCGTGGAATGAATGAATGGGAGTTACGTAGCTTTCTAGGCTGTTTTTCTTACCTAACACAAATGGTGGTGGGGCTGCTCAACTGTGCATGTGTGAGGTAGCAGAACTGATTTTAGAATCTTTAGTAACTCATTTATTGCTGTGCCAAGCACAATCAGACTCTAGCAGCATTTGGTGGACATCTCAGACTACAAGGTTGTGAAGTCTTAGGGCTCAACTCATCCAGGGGGAGGAGATATCCATGGTTCAAAATCGTCAGGACTCAGTGCATTTTAACCACCAGCAATTAACTATCAGATTCTTATAACTTTTTTTTTCTGACTGGATCTTCTTCAAAGTTTGCATGTATGATGGTCCCCACAAATAAAANAGACATACACACCCCGCTGCTTCCCTGGGGCTCCGCACGGCATGGCGTGGGGAGCAGTCCCAGACTCTGATCCAGCAGGGATGAGCAAGTTTCGTCCCTCCTCCTGGCCGGGACCTGCATGGTGAAGCTTCCAAGCCTTGGCCATTCTGTGTGTCTTCTGCAACACAGAGTGGCCCAAGAAGCAGAGTCCTGTCCCCGGCCAGCTCCCTAGCCCTGCGCCAGAAGAAGTGTGTCGCAACTTTAGACAGGAGAAGCCTCTCCAAGCTACAATGCACTTCTTGTGAGGGGCTGGGGAGGTGACCAGGGACAAGACTATGCTTGTTGGCACTCGCTGCACAATACCTCCAGGGAGCTGGGGATGGAGAAAGGGAGGAAACTGGGGAGTAACCACTAGCTGCCTAACTCTGCTTCTGGCAATGGGAGCCCTCAACTAGCATAGTCCTGTCCCTGGCCAGCTCCCCAGTCCCTTGCAAGAAGTGTCTTGCAACCTTGAGAGGCTGCTCCTGCCCCAAAGTTGCAAGGCAATTTTTCTTACGAGGGACTGGGGAGCTGGGCAGGGACAGGAACCCCAGAGGCTCCCCTGCAGGGGAGCACCTGAACAGTTTCCGCACAGCGGCTCCGGCGTGTCAGTTTCAAACAGCCCCACTCTCCAGGGAGAGATGAATCACATAAAATTATTTGCACTGAGTGAATGAATGGGGGCCATGTAGCTTTCCATATCACTGTGCATACACGAGCCAGAAGAACAGAATTTTAAATCTTTAATACCTCATTGTTTGCTGCACCAAACACTTTCACACTGCAGTAGCACTTGATGGACATCTCAGTCTCCAAGGCTGTACAGTCTGGGGTCTCATGTCATCTGGAGGGAGGAGATATAGATTGCTCAACACTCTCTGCGTGGAATGAATGAATGGGAGTTACGTAGCTTTCTAGGCTGTTTTTCTTACCTAACACAAATGGTGGTGGGGCTGCTCAACTGTGCATGTGTGAGGTAGCAGAACTGATTTTAGAATCTTTAGTAACTCATTTATTGCTGTGCCAAGCACAATCAGACTCCAGCAGCATTTGGTGGACATCTCAGACTACAAGGTTGTGAAGTCTTAGGGCTCAACTCATCCAGGGGGAGGAGATATCCATGGTTCAAAATCGTCAGGACTCAGTGCATTTTAACCACCAGCAATTAACTATCAGATTCTTATAACTTTTTTTTTCTGACTGGATCTTCTTCAAAGTTTGCATGTATGATGGTCCCCACAAATAAAAGCCATGGATAAATTTTCAGAACTTAGATCAAGCAGTTTCCTCAATATCAGGGCTTCAGCAGTCCCCTGTTTATAATGGAGAGCGGTTGTGCCTTTACTTACTTGTTGCTCATGCAGCAAGTAATTTCATTTCACCACTAGGCAAGGCAAGGCAAGGCACAGGATCCATGACAACTGCAGGCTGGGAAACCTTCTGGTTGCACTGACAGGGCTTGAGGGAGGTGATGTGCAGAAAGTCACATAGGGCTAAGGAGCCAATAAGGGAACTTTTGTGACCTCAACCAAGCAGGAGACTACGGGCAGAGCTGCTGGTGATTATGAGACCCAAAGCTCTACAGGCTGAATTTCCCTTGCTCTACCACCACAGCTACTGTTAAGGTTATATCCTGGACCTAGGGCTGAAACGGGCTGTTCATTTGCTACCCGCTGGGAAAATCCACAATTTCAAGTACCGCATTGGGTGCCCAATCAGCTTACTACGATCAGGCAGCCGATTATCCTAAAACATTGGGTTTTGCCATCACCATGATATTAGTTTACTGTTTTACCAATCAGTACAAATTAGTAAAAGAGTAAATCAGTAAAGAAATCAGAAAGGGAACTTCTGTCTCTTATACACATCTAGATATTTTGGTTAAAATTCAGGTAAAACTTCCGAACGCTAAGAGCTGTTCAGCAATGGAACAAGTTGCCCAAGGAAGTAGTAGACTCTCCATTGCTGGCAGTTTTCAGAAACAGACTGGACAGCCATCTGTCAGGGATGTTGTAGCTGTAGGCATCTTGCATCCAAGCAGGGGGTTGGACTAGATGACCCTCAATGCCCCTTCCAGCTTTCAGATTCTATGATGCAATCATTCCTTTCTCTAATGGGAGAGACAGTGTGTTTCTGCCAAGACTTGGTGTCTGTTCCCCTGTCCTCCTTTACTTTTGGGAGGCTGCTGGCTTGTCAGAGCATTCCCTGGGGACGCAATCCTTCTATCTCTGCTACCTCCATCTCCCGCAGTGGGCTAGTTAGAGGGTAGGATATTTTCCTCCACTTTCACAAAAAGAAGCAAAGGGGAACCCACCAAGAGCCAAACTTGGATTGCTGGATTCAACGTCCAGAGCGCTGACCATTCCAGCATGGAACCCGTGGGAAGCCTGAGCACTTCTCCCGCTGAACGGGTTATGTCATAATACTGCTGCCTGAAGCTTCCTCCCTCCTACCAGAGATGGGCAGGTATCTGTGTCACTTCATGTGGAACAGGGGAAGGCTAGCTGCCTGGAACCATTGAGGACCCAGGTTCTAATCCAGCTGTGGTCGTTGCTCATGGGGCAGGCATGGTTGTGCACCATTACAAATTTGGCACCCGGAAAGAAACTTCACACTCCTTTCTATGCATGTAGCAGTAATGCTTACTAAATTTTAGGGGGTGCAAAGTTTGTGGGCGATGCCCAGTCTGTGTGCATGGCCAAAGTAGCTCAGCTGAGAGAGCATCAGACTGAAGATCTGAAGGTCCCTGGTTCGGTCTGGGGCTTTGGCAGGCTGCTGCAGGCCCGTGGCCGGGTGTGTTGTGCCCAGGCCCTCGCTCCTAAGGCTTTTTTCAGGCTTGGCTTCGAAAGAGAGGCCAACCAGACTGTGCAAAGGCTTGTGTTTGGCATACAGCTAAGCAAAAACAAACAGAGCCTCCTTCAATCTGTAGATGAACCAGCAACCTAAGGATGCCTCTTTGAAACTGCTACAGTTCTTCATTCTATCAGCTGAGCTACCAAAAGCCATACAAAACCCTTCCTCGCATGCGCCCCCTCTTCTGAAGCCTTGTCTCAGCCCGGCCCTCCACGCCTGTTGCTGAACACTCTGAGGTCCCTCAATGACCCATGTCAGGTCAAGGCAGGTTGCCCCATTTGTGCAGTGTAGCAGTCATCACATTTGCCTAAAATCCCACAAGTCCCTGGATTGAAACTGGGTGGAAACAAGGGACCTCTTGCTCTTGCTGGAGCCGAGGCTAGGATCTTCAACCTTTTGGGAAGCTGCTGGCTTGCCAGAGCATCCCCTAGGGATGCAATCCTTCTATCTCTGCTGCCCTCATCCCCAACAGTGGGCGAGATAGAGGGCAGGATCTTTTCCTCTGCTTTCATGAAAAGAAGCAAGGGAGAGCCTGCCGAGAGCCAAGCTCGGATTGCTAGATCCAAATTCCAGAGTGCTGGCTGTTCCACCATGGGGAACTTGAGTACTCCTCTCACTGAGCCACACTGAGCTTTTGAGGGAAGGGTAAAATTGGTTGAATGAATGAATGAACGAACAAATCTTTCCAATGTTAAGAGGGAGCCTACACTACCATTTTGCACAAGGACCCAACTTCCCTGGATCCTACATTTCATGTCATCCTTATACTCCCTGGATATCATTCTAATACACCAATTTTTACCTCAGTTCAACATATTTTTGCCCATATATTTAGGTGTAAGTATCATTTAAGTACAAGTTGTTTTGTCTCAATTCCCCTTTCTGTGAGCTGCCTTGAGTACTGCATTTTGTTTTTACAAATCTTCCTGAAAGCTGAATAAAGAGGAATAAAAGTCCACAGAAGCAAGTTAATAATTGTATCTGATCCAATTGTTAAACATACTCCGTGTTGTGACTTTGGGCTAAAATTTCTTGGAGATGCTGGATCCTCTCGATTCACAGAAGCCCTGTCCCAAGACCCTGGAATTGCAGTGTTGGAAGGTAACTTGCGCGGGGGGGATCCCCAATATCCTTCTCTATATTATATTAATGGGTTAACTCTTTTTCTTTCAGTGTTTTCCCCAGCTCTTAGTGCAGCACTAGAGGGAGACACTGCAGTGCTCATTCTATAATCTCATCCATCTCACCAGGAGCCTGGAAGGATCACTTCCAGGGTATTTAACTCCACCATGAAGGGCGGGAGCCTCTCTTGGACAACAGCAGTCTGGGGTCTTACTGGACCCCAATAACCAAAGAGGAAGTAGAACTTCTGGTAGATTCCTTCAAGGATGGGAAGGATGGGAACACTCTGAGGTCCCTCAATGACCCATGTCAGGTCAAGGCAGGTTGCCCCATTTGTGCAGTGTAGCAGTCATCATGTTTGCCTAAAATTCCACAAGTCCCTGGATTGAAACTGGGCGGAAACAAGGGACCTCTTGCTCTTGCTGGAGCTGAGGCCAGGATCTTCAACCTTTTGGGAAGCTGCTGGCTTGCCAGACCGCCCCTAGGGATGCAATACTTCTATCTCTGCTGCCCTCATCCCCAACAGTGGGTAGGTTGCGATTTAGTTCATCTGGAGTTTCTTAAGACACACAGGGACTGGTCGTTTCCTGGATTGGCCGTATTGTTCACTGCTATTAACAACACAGGGGAAATTCCAGCAGATTGGGGAAGGGCTATCATTGTCCCCATCTTTAAAAAAGGCCCCAGCAGTGATCCGGACAATTACAGGCCCATCAGTCTCCTGTGTGTAATTGCAAAAATCTATGGTAAGTTTTTGTTGTGCGGATTTACGGACTGGTTGGAGGGGGAAAAGATCATTGCCATTGAACAGGCTGGGTTCCAGCTCGACTATTGAGTTAGGCCTAGTGCTCTACCATGTCGTTTGCAAATGGGTCATGGGTCGAAATGGGTCATTTTTCGCGGCCTTTTTGGACTTAAAGGCTGCGTTTGACTGAATTGACAGGGCACTCTTATGGGAAAAGTTGTCGGATTCAACGATAGATAGGAGACTATTATATTTAATCCGTTCCTTATACACTTGCTCATCTTGTTCCGTCAAGGTAGACTGTCAGGGGGCATTTGATGCCTCCAATTACCATCACTAAAGGCGTTCGGCAGGGATGTGTGCTAGTACCAGCCCTGTTTAACGATTACATTAATGATGTGGCAGCTTTAATGACAGCCCCAAGGTTTTTTCCACCAAAAATAGCGGACAAAGCGGTAGGGTGTTTCCTATACGCAGACGACGTAGTTCTTCTTTCCCAAACACAAATAGGCTTGAAATGGCAGATAGCGGCATTTACAACATTTTGCAGGGCAAAGAAGCTCACTATTAACATCTTGAAATCAAAGGTGGTGGTATTTTCCACCAAGAGGAGGAAGTACAACTGGGACATTATGGGACAAAAGTTCCAGCAGGTCCCTAGTTACCGATATTTGGACCTATTGTTCCACCAATCCGCAAAGTGGAATTTCCACATTCAACAGGCCATTCTGACCGCAAAGGGTCCTTCCCGAGCACTTTTGAGCTTTTTCACCCGGGCAGGTAGGTCAGTTGTCCTGCCAGTCATCCGGACTTACAATGCCAAGGTACAGGCCCAGGTATTGTATGGGGCCGAACTTTGGGCCCCACTTTGCGCCCATAAACTAAATTCAATGCAGGCAGGGTTCTTATGGGCCCTTCCGCACGCACCCAGAGGCACGCCATACGCAGCAATTAGAGTGGAATGTGGCCCGCTTTGCTGGCATCAAATCGCCATAGAACGTGCCTTTGGGTTCTGGTGCATAATAACCGACACTCATTCTTCGGGGCTATTGCGTGCAATAGGGTTAGACGGATTCTGTAACCCTTGGAAGGCTTGTATGCAAGATCTTTTGCCATCCATGGGGCTATCATTAGAATACTTGGCCCACAAGCCACCAGCAGCTCTTGCCAGGGAGGTTAAAACCAGGGCACGGGACATGTACAGACAAAGGGAAATAGGCAGAATTGCAGCTTCTCCCCACATGTCATTGTACCCTTCACTCATCCCAGACCTAGGGCAGATGGCCGATTATCTCCAGGCACAAGTTCCAGCTAGGGGCAAAAACCTAATTCTGGTGGCCCGTTGTAACGCTCTGCCTTCTCAAGTTATGGAGGGATGGGTGGCAGGTACTCCTTTTGCTTTAAGGCTTTGCCCGTTTGATCAGCAGGCAGTGGAAACTGTTGGGCATATGTTGCTTCACTGCCACATTTATGATAGCCTCAGGGAGAAGTATTTGAAAGAATATTTGGAAAAGCTCCCGGGTCTGGCAGAATTAGCAATTCTTGCTTTTTTGCTGGATAGCTCTGACCAAATTATAATTCAAAATATGGCCACTTTCATGACACAAATGGTCCATGTTAGGGAAAACTTCCTGGCATTTAAGAGCAACCTGAGTTGATCTACGCTAGGTAACATTCTGTCATGCTACTCCAGTTAATTCAGTTGGTATTGTTGGGGGGTTATTATATTTGCCATTCTTGCTGTAACCCGCTGTATCGATCCTTAAAGTGAGGGGCCTAATTTGGAAAGGCTATTGTCATAATAATGGCTCTTGTATTTATATCTGTTATTTGTTCATGTGTCAACTGTATGAGTTATTAATACCCACAGTGAGATCCTGAGAATGGTGGGGGAAATACCTTAGTTTTGTTTATTCTTAGATTTATTATTTGATTCTTATTTTGGAGCCCTTGGACAATTCCCGTGGCAGCTTTGATAACTGTAAATTGTAAATGACTCATAGAGAATCGAATGTAGAATTGATCTTCTAGGTATAAAATGTTATGGTTTGTAAAGTCACTGGCACCATTGCTTTAGCTATTTTTATTTGGATACTCAAGTTTATTCGAGAATGCATAGGACTAAATTCCTCTATAAGAGGTCCTTTTATTTCCATCCCTTTTAGTTTTTGCTCTGTCCTTTTGTTGATTTCTTTTGTTTGATTGCTTGTTGCTTGTATACTTATGTTTGTTTTTTAAGCAATGACCTTTGGTCACGCTATAATAAATCTATACTACTACTACTACAACATTCTATAATCAATGAACTTTCTTGCAGTGTCTAATGCATGAAGATCACTTCTCAGGATCTCAGGGAAAGTTCCCTTTGAAAACCATTTAAGAATGTTTTCAATGCATAAATGTTCATCACTGACTGATTTTATTGCAGGCAATTGTAAATTGGCTCATTATTGCCTATTACTATGCAGTCTGTTGATTACATTAGGCTTAGTGCAGTCAAGATTGTTAGTAAGAAATAAGATATACCTATTTTAAATGAGTCAGGTTCTGGTGATTATCAAAAGGGCGCTGTCTCAAGAAAACCACACTGGTGTTTCTTTTTTTAAATTTTGTTTAACTCCAGCAGTTTAAACAGGAGTGATTTGTTTTACCTTTCTTGCCTTGTTGATTCCTAAGGAAAGAAGGCATATACAATGTGCGCTCTGTGTGTGTGTGTGTGTGTGTATACGCATGCACACACATGCATCTATTCTTAGTAACTTTTGATACAACAGGCCAATTCCAGAACGCTGTAGCCCTTAAAAGCAATGACAGTTCTGGACAGCAGAGAGAGTTTTTAGCCTCTGCCAAATTTGGCTGGAATTGGCCACTGAACATGAAATTAGACATTGGACAAGATCAAGCTGAAGTGGCTTCTCACTTGGGCCTGGATGGTAGAAATGAAATTAATCATTTTCTCTATGAATGACAAGCATCCTTGGTTGCTAAATTCCTGAGCCTTTTGTTAGAAGCCAGACCTGGGGGATGGTCTGAAGTCCACACTTGTGCCCAATATTCTCTGTGGGCAAAACACCTCTTTTCAACTTTTCTTTTCATTATCCCTTTATAAAAACCTTAGGAAGTTCACAGAAATACTCTAGTACTATGGAGTACTAGAAGAGACAGAAGACTCACCATCATTCTCACTTCCTTTACTTGTCCAGTCTACATGTATCTATTCAGCCTTTTGGGACTGGATTGTCAAGAAACCCAAGTTCCAATTTATCCAGTGAGTTGGGTTTTTCAAAAAGTCTGGCCAACAGGGCCAGACCCAAAGTCCATTTAGTACAGCAGGATTCTTCTCAAACAAAGGCTTGTAACACGTCAAGCAGCATGTTCTTGCAGCTTTTTGCTGCCAGCATTAACCGTTCTTGCAAATTCAAATCCCATTCACTTCAATAGGCTCTTATCGGTGTCACACTGCTGTGAGATCATGCCCTAAGACTGTAGCTTAGACACAAATTAAAGCCATGTCTTCTGGGTGCCCGTTTAAGATCAGCTGATGTGACCCTCAAGGTCAGTCAGAAATGTCCTCTTGGTAATTCCATTGGTGCGCCAAGTCCATATGGCAACAACATGTAGAAAGGTGTGCAGCGGCTGCTCCAGTGGCATGGTATAATAGTAACAAGTGGCACAGCTGCACCATGGCCAAGAGCGGGGGGCGGGGGGGTGCTCCCTGGAGCAGCTACATCCTCTGCTGCTGTGAAAGGTGTGAGAGTTTGGGGCAGATATCATTCCGTCTTCAACACCAAGGCTCATTCCAACCTAGCTATTCAATTAATTTATTTAATTAGATTTTTAGCCCATCCTTTCTTTTAAAAAACTCAGGGCGGCTTACAAAATAAACATATAAAACACATGTAAAAGACAAACATTAAAATACAAAATATACTCCCAGAACTCCCACCCCAACCCCCTCACAACACCCACCCCATACCACATTCCCCCCATCCATCCTCCCTCACACCTCTACCCCATCCACAACCCCCTCCCCCCCATTCAATCACCACTGCCAAAAGCACGACAGAACAAAATGGTTTTACATTGCTTCCGGAAGGCTGTCAGGCTTGAACACAGGTGGAACTCCTGCAGAAAGGAGTTTCAGAGCACAAGTGCGATGGCTGAGAAGGCCTTCCTCAGAGTTGAGACCTGGCGAAAAACCAAAGACTCCAGGAGGGCGCTCCCAGCTAACCACAGAGGCTGTGACAGGACACAGGGAGCCAGATGTTCCCTCAGACGGATGGGGCCCAAGCCGTTTAGGGCTTTAAAGGTCCTCACCAGAACCTTGAATTGGGCCTGGAAGACTATCGGCAGTGTATGGAGCACTGGTGTAATGTGCTCGCAACGACCCGTCACCGTAAGGAGGTAAGCCACTGCATTCTGCACCAGCTGCAGCCTCCAGACCATCACCAAGGTGGGTTGTTAAGGCAGCATATTTAAGACACAGCTCAAAATATATAGGTGTTTATTAGAGGTTTTACTCCTATTCTATCTGTGTAAACAGATGGCCGGCAGCCACACATCTGCTCCAGCTCTCCCTTGGGTGGTTTGTCTGTCTAAAGGTGGACTGTGATGGGATGTGGCGAGCCAGACAATCCCTCAGACAGACCCAAGCTGTTTAGGGCTTTAAAGGTCATCACCAGCAACTTGAATTGGGCCTGGAAGACTATTGGCAGCCAGTGCGGCATATGGAGCACTGGTAGAGCAGCCCCACATAGAGCACATTGCAATAGTCTAGCCTCAAGGTGATGAAAGCATGGACAACAGTGGCCTGATCTGAGTCCGAAAGGCTGCAGCCTCCTCACCAGATGGAGTTGGTGAAAAG
>QEPC01004190.1:1827017-1847045 GCA_003113815.1 Sphenodon punctatus | reverse complement strand
CACACCCAGTGCGCGAGGGGAGGCACCAGACAAAGGCACAGAATGCTCCCCCCACCTGCATGGGGGAGGGAAGGGCATGGGGGGGAGGCCAGTCACACTCTCCAAGGCAGCCAGGGCCAGTTGAAGGCTGGGCCACGGTTGAGGGCCACCAAGGTGAGGGAGCAGCCCCAGCCTCGTGGAACAGGGGCCCCCAGGCCAGGTGCAGGAGAGTGGGGTGCAGGGGTGGGGGAGGCAGCTCACAGAGGCAGAGGGCTGTCAGTGACACATCCACAGGAGGCCACACGGAGGGTTCAGGGGCGGCGGCCGCAGGTCCCAGGTGAGATGGCGACAGGCAGGCGGGCAGAGGTGAGTCACAGGGGGTCCAGCCATTCCAAGAAGGCAGCAAGCATTGGCATTAGCACCCAGGCCACAGGTGGAAGGAAGGCACTGAAGAGGCAGCCGGATGTAAGATGGGCCCGGCTTGCCCTACACCCAGCTGCAGGGGCTCCCATCAGGTGGAGGGGGCGGTAACGACAGCAGGTGCACATAGCGGGGCCATTGCCACAGTCCCTGGCAGAAGTCTCACCCGGCCATGTGGAAGCAGATCAGGTAGAAGGTCTCAAAGGGATCCGTAGAGCCCATCCTTATTTGCACATCAGAATGGCTGCACACCTCCGACAGAGCTGCCAGCTCCGGCCCGGGGGGGGGGAAGCCATAATCATCTGCAGGGGGCCAGGGCAAGTGGGACAGCTCCAGCAGATGGTAGTAGGCAGCCCTGCGGGAGCATGGATACCCACGGGCACCCTGCACACTGATGAAGTAGGACACGGCCAGGGCAGGGCCACCCTCACACAGGCAGGTCACATATCCCGGGAAGGCGCACACACACAGAGTGGAGGCCATCTCAGCAGTACTCCATGCTGCAAGGTACCCCATCGTGTCTGGTAAGTGTCCTTCAGGGAAGAGGGCGAGCCCCAGCTCCTCACAGTGCACGCAGCAGTCGCCAGCGTCGCAACATAACCAAAGCGCAGCATACCAAAGCTCAGGCACCGATAGGCATCTGACCTGGTGGGCAAGGAACGCAGGCAGCGCTGAACGATAGGCGAACGCCACAGGTTGCAAAGGGTCATGCTCTTGCGGGCGGTCCAGGCTCAGACAGAGACCCTGGAGCCTCCGAGCGGGACTCTGGGCTGAAATGCAGCTGCTATGGTACAGCTCTCAGAGGGTCTGAGCCACAGTGGCCGTGGGGGCAGCATGGGATGCATGTCTGTGGGGTCGGACAGGCTGACAGGGGCTGCCAAGACTGATGGATAATGGCAAGAAGGGAACAATGGGGTCACTGTGGAGGGATGCGAAGGGAGTGAGCAGCGCACAGCTGCCCGTATGCAAGGCCAGACAGCCCCACGCATACACACGTGCAAGAGGAGTTAGAAACAACAGCACGTGCACGCACAGGGAGATGCAACGGCCAGGGGGCCAAGGCCCCAGGCCCAGGGGGCCGCACAGGGTTCCCCTTATGAGGGACCAAAGCCAGCACCGGAGGGAGCACAGCGGGGCCCCAGGGCACACATCCCCTCACCACCACCACCAGCTGACATCCCATACAGGAGATGGTGCTCCTGGGCTGATAGCCCAATGGACAGGGGGTGTGCAGCCACCAGTGCTCACCCTTAGGCCGATGGGGGAGGGGAAGCGTGCACATATGTGACACAGGTGTGTGTTAAGGGGCGGAAGCAAGTGCACGTTTCCACAGCCGCAACCCTGACCAATGGAGCGGCCACACCCGCAGGGATGGATCGCGTCCAGCTGGGAGCTCGCAGTGTCCTTCTACAGGCGGTTGTGGAGTGGTTCCGGGAGCACGTGGCACTGCTGAGGCTCATCACAGAGGAGCTGGATGGGATGCACGCAGAGTAGTGGTACATGGCCAGGGTGGGGGCACGCACCCGTCACGCAGCTAGCAGGGTCCGATGGTGCCTAGCCCTGGGGACGGCACAGCAGCTCGGACTGGCCTTCAGCAGGCCACTGCTATGAGCCAACAACCTACCAGCCGGCATCAGGGGTCTGCTGTCCAGGAGCACGTGGGAGAGGGCTGCCAGGTACCTAGCGCTGCAGCTTGCCATGCCCATCCAGAGGCCCACGTGGGCCATGCCCAGGGCTCAGCAGTGGTGGCAGACGGTGCTGTCACGGTGGGATGATGTCATCTGGGTCAGACACTTCAGAATGGACAGGCGCACCCTCATGCGCCTGGCAGAGTGGCTGCGGGAGTGGCTCGAGCCCCTGAGGACCGATATGAGGGACCCCCATCCCGGTGCCACAGCAGGTCGCCATCGCTGTGTGGGCCTTGGCCACCCCAGACTCCTGCTGGTCCATTGCCCAGCACTTTGGGGTGGGACTCACAACTGTGGCGTGCCTGGTGCAGAACTTCTGTGAGGCTGTGGAGGGGGTGCTCATGGAGCGCATTATCCAGCTGGTTGATCAGGACACCGTTATGGCGGGTTTCCGGGACCTGGGCTTCCCCAATTGCATGTGGGCAATCGATGGCACCCATATAGCGATCCTGCAGGCCCCAGACGACGATGCGGCCAAGTACATAAACCGACATGGGTACCACTCGCTGCAGCTCCAGGGCCTGGTGAACCATCGGGGGCACTTCACGGACATATTCACCGGGCACTTGGGCTGCAGTCACGACACATGCATTCTCACCATCTCCGCACTGTTTGCCCGCATTTACAGGGGGGACTTTGTAGACATGCGAATGACCCGGATAGAGGGGGTGATGATGCCCCTATGCATCGTTGGCAACCCGGCATATCCCCTGAAGCGATAGCTGATGAAGGCATTCTCAGTGCCCATCACCCCAGCTCAGCAGCGGTACAACACCCGCCTCAGCACAGCTCGCACCGTGGTCGAGAGGTCCTTCGGTGCCCTCAAGCAGCGTTGGCGATGTCTAGCTGGCCGGCTGGAGTATACAGTGGAGACCTCCTCCCTTGCCATTGGAGCCTGCTGTGTCCTCCACAACATATGAGAGTCCGACGGGGCCGCTCTGGAGAACCCCCCCTCCTGCCGCCTGCCTGGCCCGGTATTGCTGTATGCTGACATGCCCAACCCCCGTAAGTACCACTATGCCAAGTGCATCAGGGCAGTGCTGGCTCATCACGTTGAGCGCCTGGCCCATCCCTGAGGCCCCTGTCACCTGGACCCACCCAACCAGACCTGCACCATGACTTCAGCCACACCGATGCTGCTGTAGCCCTGTACCAGCATGAAATAAAGCACTCAGATGGATTTAGGTGTGCTACCGACAATTTATTATGCTCCCCCATTCCCGCCCACTACCCCGTTACACCTGTGTGCCCTTGTGCCCATCCCCCCTCCCACCCCATCAGGGGTGCCGGGCGCCCCCTCCCTTCCCCATCCCCTATGCTGCCCTGCCCCTTCCCCTGGTGCCCCTTGGCCAGCCCCTCCTGCCTGTAAGAGGAGGGATGTGCCCTGCTCGAGCGAGCGGTCCAGCTTCCGTCCGAGCTCCTCGGCCCGGCAGTCCTGCCGGTCCAAGTGGGCCTGGAGTTCCGCCAGTTCCTAGTTCGTGTCCCGCCTCAGCAGCTGCCGGTCCTTCCTTATCTCCACCCTGTCCCTCCCCTCCACCTGTTGCAGTGCCCTCGTTGTCCCCTCTTCCAGCCGGTTGGCAGCCACCAGCATCTCCTCCGTCTGATGTGTGCTGGTTGCCACTAGCTCCTGCGTGAGGTCCTCCCTCTGCCTGCGTGCCCACGCTCAGTGCTCCCGCATCCTCTGGGCCAGCGGAATTGGCGGCCCCCAGCCATGGCCCTCCCGTGCTCAATGTGGCTCTGTGGAGCGATATGGGGTCAGTTCATCATGTGGGTGCCATTCCCCAGCCCCCCCTCCTGTCTCCGTGCTCTGTGAGCTCCTCCCCCCCGGAATGGGCACCACCTGCCTCCTATGCCATTCCCTCTGCCTGTGCCCCATCCCTGCCTTTGGGGCTGTGGGGAACAGGCGACTCCCATTCCCTTCCCTTGGCGCCCCCTCCCATTGGGGTCCGTGCGTGTGCCCTGCCCTACCCTTACCTGCACCCTCGGTGTCTGTTCCCTCTGAGGCTGGGCGGTCACTGGGGCTGCTGTCTGCCTGGTCTCTGGGTCGGCAGGTCAATTTAAACATTCAAAGTTCAAATTTCTAAAGCATCAAATCACATGGGAAGAGGGGAAAAATTCCAAGGGGCTGTCACAAGAAAGTGCAACACTATAAGACAATATAAGGTAAGGTAAAAAAAACCAAGTATATTACTTATTAGTATTATTTTTATTATTATTTATTATTATTAAGTATTTTATATAGTGACAGCAATGTAAATGGCACGTTACAACTGTTGAAAATAGACAGGGTTCCTGCCCCCGGGCGGCTTACAATCTAAGAAAGACATTCCCCTGCTGCCCTCAGCATATTTTCAAACGTGACGGCACACTGCGCTGTCACGCTTTGATTCTGCCCAGGGTGAGGGCCCTCACCTCAGGCAGAATCTGGCCCGGCTGCCAAACAGATGTGCCTGGGATGGG
Organism: Sphenodon punctatus; assembly: GCA_003113815.1. NCBI lineage: Eukaryota > Metazoa > Chordata > Lepidosauria > Sphenodontia > Sphenodontidae > Sphenodon > Sphenodon punctatus. The sequence goes on along the minus strand of QEPC01004190.1, from coordinate 1,842,498 downwards.
GAGGGGGCAGGGAGAGTGTGGGGCAATGTGTGGATGTTGGTCCACACAACCCTGCCCCCCATGCTGCTGAGTGTGGCCCGACCTCCTCCCTGACAAGCAGGCGCGGTGGCCTATGAGGTCGCCATGCCCGACCAGAATGGCCCCGGACTGGGGTCATGTAGAGCAGGCTATCAAACATGATGGCCTGCTCCACCCCAGTTCAGAGATGACTTCCCTGGGCCACGATAGCACTTATCCCGTGCTTTGACTCAGCAATGGGCCCAAGTTACAGTCTGGACTAAAAACTGCCATGGCCCACAGAAACCCTGGATCCGGCCCAGGTAATATCTGGTGTGCCAGTTCAGATGTGATGGCACCGCAGGTGGGCACGCGGATCAAAGTGTGGCCACCAGCAGTACCATCATCTCTGAAAATACCCTTAGTCTATGCACTATATATCCACTCCAAAAATGCAACTGTTGATAATAGACAGAGAAACTGCCCTGGAGGGGCTTAAAATCTAAGAAAGACATTCCCCTGATGCACTCAGTTTATGCACAATATATCCACTACAAATATCCAATATCTAAACTACAAATACATACAAACACAAATTATTTTAAAAATCCAAGAGAAAAATATATTTTTTTAAAAATCTATTGTCAGTGCACAAAACCAAACATTTTAAAATCCAAAAATATATTTAAAATACCAAAACAAACATATCCCCCAAACCCTAAAAAATAGGGTTTTAAAAAAAAATTCCAACACATATTTAAAATTCCCAAACAAAATTACCCCAAACCATAAAAAATATTTTTTTTTAAATCCAACACATATTTAAAATACCCAGAAAACCAAAATTGCCACAAACTCTAATTTTAATTTTAAAAAGTCCAACATATATTTAAAATACCCAGACAACCAAAATTACCCCAAACCCTAAAAAATGAATCTAAAATAAAATAAAAATACATTAAAATAATAAAAAAATTAAAATAAATAAAAACATAAAAATAATAATAAAAAAGAAAAGGATGTTAAAAAAAATATTACTCACCCAAAGGAAGGATCTAGTTGTCCTCTGCATCAGCCTATGACCTGGGCCAAATCTTCTCCTCTCTCTCCCCGATCCTATCTGGTAAAGGGAATGAGGGGAGCTGATTGGCCTCGGGCTGGCTCAGCTGATTGATGCTGGATCATTTGGACCCAACAAAGAGCATAACCATGAGCCTAACATACTAGCAGAACATCTCATCACTGTCAGTCTTCCTTAAATGAATAGAGATCCTGCTAAATGGCCTGCAGAAATTACTGAAGAAATGCAAAACTTCTGCATCGGCAGAGGGTTTGAATATGTTTAGAATATTGATGGAAAATTTAGAACTTCAGCCCTGGTGTATTCACAGGCCCTTTCCACATGAGATGCCTCCACCCATCTCCATGCAGTTTCACTGCGAGGAGATGGGTGGAGGAGTCTGTGTGAATGCCACAGGGGATGGGTGGGGGTGCATGCATGCTCCTGCGCTACACCCATCTCCACCCATCACCCATGCATGGAGCAATGGACTCCAATGCCCGATGCTCTATGGGTGGAGGTGTGTGAAGATGGGTGTGCGCCCGTGGGATCTGCCCCTGTGAACAACACTTGTACTTATGCTGAGGAGTCCTAGGTCGTTTGTACACGGACGCCCGCCCCCCCACCACTGGGTGTGCCAGCGGGTGTGTGTGGTGGGGGTGTTTGTGTAAATGTCAAGGTAGGGGATGGGTGTACGCCCATGGGAACACCACGGGTGGTGGGTGGGCATGTGTGCGTGTTCCCGTGCAACACTCACCTCCACCCATCACCCACCCACAGAGTCATCGGGAGGAGGGTCCATGGGTGGAGATGGGTGCAGGTGGGTGTGCATCTGTGGGAACGGGCGCACACCCACTGCGACTGCACACGCATCCCCACTAGGGCTGTAGCGGAATGTCGCAGCGGTAGCTGTTTCTGCCCGGAAACAGCGCTTCCATAATTAGTGGTATGGTGTGGCAGAGGCTTTCATTCTACTAGTTTCATTCTGCTACTTCCACAGTTCCGCTAATTTCATTCTGCTNCTGCCTGTGCCCCATCCCTGCCTTTGGGGCTGTGGGGAACAGGCGACTCCCATTCCCTTCCCTTGGCGCCCCCTCCCATTGGGGTCCGTGCGTGTGCCCTGCCCTACCCTTACCTGCACCCTCGGTGTCTGTTCCCTCTGAGGCTGGGCGGTCACTGGGGCTGCTGTCTGCCTGGTCTCTGGGTCGGCAGGTCAATTTAAACATTCAAAGTTCAAATTTCTAAAGCATCAAATCACATGGGAAGAGGGGAAAAATTCCAAGGGGCTGTCACAAGAAAGTGCAACACTATAAGACAATATAAGGTAAGGTAAAAAAAACCAAGTATATTACTTATTAGTATTATTTTTATTATTATTTATTATTATTAAGTATTTATATAGTGACAGCAATGTAAATGGCACGTTACAACTGTTGAAAATAGACAGGGTTCCTGCCCCCGGGCGGCTTACAATCTAAGAAAGACATTCCCCTGCTGCCCTCAGCATATTTTCAAACGTGACGGCACACTGCGCTGTCACGCTTTGATTCTGCCCAGGGTGAGGGCCCTCACCTCAGGCAGAATCTGGCCCGGCTGCCAAACAGATGTGCCTGGGATGGGGAGGGGGCAGGGAGAGTGTGGGGCAATGTGTGGATGTTGGTCCACACAACCCTGCCCCCCATGCTGCTGAGTGTGGCCCGACCTCCTCCCTGACAAGCAGGCGCGGTGGCCTATGAGGTCGCCATGCCCGACCAGAATGGCCCTGGACTGGGGTCATGTAGAGCAGGCTATCAAACATGATGGCCTGCTCCACCCCAGTTCAGAGATGACTTCCCTGGGCCACGATAGCACTTATCCTGTGCTTTGACTCAGCAATGGGCCCAAGTTACAGTCTGGACTAAAAACTGCCATGGCCCACAGAAACCCTGGATCCGGCCCAGGTAATATCTGGTGTGCCAGTTCAGATGTGATGGCACCGCAGGTGGGCACGCGGATCAAAGTGTGGCCACCAGCAGTACCATCATCTCTGAAAATACCCTTAGTCTATGCACTATATATCCACTCCAAAAATGCAACTGTTGATAATAGACAGAGAAACTGCCCTGGAGGGGCTTAAAATCTAAGAAAGACATTCCCCTGATGCACTCAGTTTATGCACAATATATCCACTACAAATATCCAATATCTAAACTACAAATACATACAAACACAAATTATTTTAAAAATCCAAGAGAAAAATATATTTTTTAAAAAATCTATTGTCAGTGCACAAAACCAAACATTTTAAAATCCAAAAATATATTTAAAATACCAAAACAAACATATCCCCCAAACCCTAAAAAATAGGGTTTTAAAAAAAAATTCCAACACATATTTAAAATTCCCAAACAAAATTACCCCAAACCATAAAAAATATTTTTTTTTAAATCCAACACATATTTAAAATACCCAGAAAACCAAAATTGCCACAAACTCTAATTTTAATTTTAAAAAGTCCAACATATATTTAAAATACCCAGACAACCAAAATTACCCCAAACCCTAAAAAATGAATCTAAAATAAAATAAAAATACATTAAAATAATAAAAAAATTAAAATAAATAAAAACATAAAAATAATAATAAAAAAGAAAAGGATGTTAAAAAAAATATTACTCACCCAAAGGAAGGATCTAGTTGTCCTCTGCATCAGCCTATGACCTGGGCCAAATCTTCTCCTCTCTCTCCCCGATCCTATCTGGTAAAGGGAATGAGGGGAGCTGATTGGCCTCGGGCTGGCTCAGCTGATTGATGCTGGATCATTTGGACCCAACAAAGAGCATAACCATGAGCCTAACATACTAGCAGAACATCTCATCACTGTCAGTCTTCCTTAAATGAATAGAGATCCTGCTAAATGGCCTGCAGAAATTACTGAAGAAATGCAAAACTTCTGCATCGGCAGAGGGTTTGAATATGTTTAGAATATTGATGGAAAATTTAGAACTTCAGCCCTGGTGTATTCACAGGCCCTTTCCACATGAGATGCCTCCACCCATCTCCATGCAGTTTCACTGCGAGGAGATGGGTGGAGGAGTCTGTGTGAATGCCACAGGGGATGGGTGGGGGTGCATGCATGCTCCTGCGCTACACCCATCTCCACCCATCACCCATGCATGGAGCAATGGACTCCAATGCCCGATGCTCTATGGGTGGAGGTGTGTGAAGATGGGTGTGCGCCCGTGGGATCTGCCCCTGTGAACAACACTTGTACTTATGCTGAGGAGTCCTAGGTCGTTTGTACACGGACGCCCGCCCCCCCACCACTGGGTGTGCCAACGGGTGTGTGTGGTGGGGGTGTTTGTGTAAATGTCAAGGTAGGGGATGGGTGTACGCCCATGGGAACACCACGGGTGGTGGGTGGGCATGTGTGCGTGTTCCCGTGCAACACTCACCTCCACCCATCACCCACCCACAGAGTCATCGGGAGGAGGGTCCATGGGTGGAGATGGGTGCAGGTGGGTGTGCATCTGTGGGAACGGGCGCACACCCACTGCGACTGCACACGCATCCCCACTAGGGCTGTAGCGGAATGTCGCAGCGGTAGCTGTTTCTGCCCGGAAACAGCGCTTCCATAATTAGTGGTATGGTGTGGCAGAGGCTTTCATTCTACTAGTTTCATTCTGCTACTTCCACAGTTCCGCTAATTTCATTCTGCTACTTCCACAGGCTTCGCAAAATAGCGGAAACATGACATTTTCGCTACTTCTGCCATTCCACCAGCGCCACAAAATAGCGGAACAGCGGTTTTCCGACAGTTTCGGCAATTTTTCTGCAATTCCGCAATTTTCAGAATGCCGGCGGAATTAGCGGAATGTCCGCAGAAAGCCACGGTGTGGTGCGGGCAATTCCGAAATGGAATCGCGGCATGGTAACAGCTGCTGCCGCATCATTCCTATTCCCCACACTCAGTCATTTCATTTATAAATGACCCTTGTGATTGCTGGACACTGCTGTAACCTGCGAATTTCATACACGTCTAAAAAAAAGCCTCAGAGAGACAAAGTAAAACCAGTATTTAAGTGAATCAAAGACCTGAAAAGCGATTCCCATTGGAAACAATGGGAAACAAATTTAGCAACTAAAATGATTTTAGTTTTAAACAGAAAACAAATACAGATTTTTAAAAAAACATAAAACTAAAATTAATTTTAAATGAAAAGAAAGTTGACTCCTGCTGAGCACCCCTATTGTGGGGTGATCCCAAAGTCTGGTTGTCACCACAGAATAGAATTCCTCTTCCTGTGAGAAATTAAATAACAGCAACCATGTGCTTCTGTATTTCTTTCGAGTATCTGATTTTTTTTCTGCGGCTGAAACAAAGATCTCGCAAAAGTGATCAATTTCATTGAAATCCTGGTGCTCAGTTTGTCCCAAGTTCTCGGCAAGGGAAGGTGGAATCACTGCACTTGAGCAAAGTGGTCACTATAGCCGCCATTTTGGTTAATGGTGGTGGCCATTTGCATATGTGAAAAATGATCCAGCAGCCATTTATGCATGCACAATGATTTATTTTTTTTAATGTTTCTCACTGAGAACTCACACCAGGATGGTCCTGGTGCTTGACATAATGAGACATGCTTGCAAGCAGCAATTTAGCTGCTCATTTCACCTCTAATTTCTTTGCACATCTGGTTCTTAAAATGTTCATCCATTGTACCTGTTTTGTTCTTCCGTAAAAGCCAGGTCATAATACACTTTTGGTGTTAACTTAGTGCTGTTTTTGTACTCAGATTTTTTTCTTCACATTTTTTTCAATTTGAGAAACCTCCTTCCACAAAAGCATTTTTCATCACTGTGGAAGAGTGAAAGAGTTTGCAGGCAAAGCAGAAAAAATGTTCTGTTGATACAGAGTATAACACCTACTTCCGACAATTTGTCTCTCCATTTTCTAATAGTCAGTAGTGACACAAATGCTGAGGATGACAGATAGTGCATTGACTTTGAATACATCCAGCCTGAAGCTTCAAATTTTCCATCAGTGGCCTTTTTTACATGGTCCCCGCAGAGTGGGGTGGTCTGTAGCCACGTCAGTGCATGCGCGGTGGGTGGGCGGGGCATGCATATGGGGGCACATGCATCCCCACGCACCTCCCACTCATCCCCACGCACGGAGCAACTACCGTTTTCCCCAGTTGCTCCATGCGTGTGGATGAGTGGGTGAGTGCGTGGGGATGCGTGATAGGCAGGAGCGCACACGCACCCCCCACTTACTGCGCACATGCCACATCCTTTACATGGGTCTCTCCCACTCATGAACACATAGATTTCTGCATGTTCATGAGTGGAAGAGCCCTGTGTAAAAAGGGCCAGTGTTCTGAAAATATTCAGACCCTCTGATGATGCAGAAAGTTTGCATTTCTTGAGTAATTCCTGCAGGCCATTTAGCAGAATCTCTGTTCTCATAAGGAATGCTGACATGGATGTTCTGCTACTATGTTAGGTTATGCTCTTTATTGGGTTCAGATGGCCACCAGCACANAATAGTCAGTAGTGACACAAATGCTGAGGATGACAGATAGTGCATTGACTTTGAATACACCCAGCCTGAAGCTTCAAATTTTCCATCAGTGGCCTTTTTTACATGGTCCCCGCAGAGTGGGGTGGTCTGTAGCCACGTCAGTGCATGCGCGGTGGGTGGGCGGGGCATGCATATGGGGGCACATGCATCCCCACGCACCTCCCACTCATCCCCACGCACGGAGCAACTACCGTTTTCCCCAGTTGCTCCATGCGTGTGGATGAGTGGGTGAGTGCGTGGGGATGCGTGATAGGCAGGAGCGCACACGCACCCCCCACTTACTGCGCACATGCCACATCCTTTACATGGGACTCTCCCACTCATGAACACATAGATTTCTGCATGTTCATGAGTGGAAGAGCCCTGTGTAAAAAGGGCCAGTGTTCTGAAAATATTCAGACCCTCTGATGATGCAGAAAGTTTGCATTTCTTGAGTAATTCCTGCAGGCCATTTAGCAGAATCTCTGTTCTCATAAGGAATGCTGACATGGATGTTCTGCTACTATGTTAGGTTATGCTCTTTATTGGGTTCAGATGGCCACCAGCACATATTTTATTTTGAGAGGAGGATGACCCCTGAGGAGATCCAGAGTCTTCTCCTGAGCCTGTTGGTATTCCTTCTAGGATAAGCATTAAAATGTGTAAGTTTTGGGTGCTTCTCAATAGCTTCTTCTTGCAATCTCTTTGCCTTTCTTTTGACAGCTCCACAGCACTTTCAAACTGTTGTGAAGATATTGTGGACACTATGCTATCAATGAGACTATATGGAAAAGGTAGGATACAGCCACATGAGACGTACCACGATTTGGGAGGCCTTACCCTAATCTGGGCACCATTGCCATGAGATGCAGTGGCTTGCATGCCCCGAAGCCGCCAGATATTCACCCCGTCCTAGGGCGGGGCAGGCAGCTGGCTGCTATTCCCTGCATCCTCTGAAAAAGGCCAGTAGCAGCCTCACTGTCAATCCCCGCAGGGGGGGGCAGAGGTGCAGGCCACCCAGGGGGGCGCCAGGAGGCCGAGAGAGTTCCCCGGGCCCAATAACGGTAGCACCAGAGGTGGTGGAGGAATCACCCCCCTCACTCCCTGGGCCGAGAAACAGCGCAGCCCTGCCCCCAGTGAACACCCGGTCAGGGACAGAACAGAGGAAGGTAGGACCCGGTAGGATGCCAGGGGAAACCACGCCCCCCGTGTGGCGCGCCGCACATTTGCGGGAGCGCGCAGGGGGCGGTGCCAGTAATATAAAAGCCAGTGCCAAGAAGCACTCGGCGCTGGTGATTGAGCGGAGACCGGCCCTTGAACAAAGCTAAGTGTTGCGAGTTGTGTACTTTGGATGTATTATTGTGTACGGAGCAAATAGTGTGTGATTGATGGGATTCCCTGCCTTCTACCCCCTGCCTACGTGAGAGAGAGCCTGAGAGAGACTGTGGGTGTGCGTGGGCGACATGGAAGCCCTTCCCCCGTTCCCTTCCCCCTGAGGTTGGCCCTTAGTTCCCCCTCCCTCTCCCCCCTGTGAGAAGTGTGTCATCGTGTGCCGTTCCTGTGTCCCTGGGACCCTCCCCTCCCCTCCGGGCACTATCTTCCCACTATTGCCCCCTTTCCCCCCTCCTTGGTCGTGGGTTACATGTGGAGGAAGTGTGACTGGGGCCCAGACTCAATATACTCACCTGGCGCCCTATGATGATAGGGACCTGGGCACTGTGAGGCCTATAGGCCCACCTACTATCCTGACGGGCATTTATTCCCAGAGAGACCCCTTCCAGGTCAGGAGTCTGAGCCCGTGCGTGGGGATCTCCAGGGTGTGGGTGGTACGGCGCCAGGCCAGCCCGACTCCGCGTTGGGGTTGCACCCCACCCCCCGTGACAGAATCACCAGCCTTATTCCCTTCCCTTCCCTTCCATCGCGTTAACTTGAACATGGATATCGCCAAAGAAATTGCAGAGCTAGTCCGGGCCGTGCAGGCCGTCTCTATGGACGTACGGGTCCTGCACGATAATCAGCAGAATCTAACTAGGGCAGTGGCCCAGCTCCAAGCTGCCCCCGCGGTCCCCCTCCCTGCAGGGGGGCGGGGGGAGGCCCCAGCCCCAGGACCAGAGAGGCCAGTGGGGCACCTTCCCAGGGAGCCTTGAAGCCCCCAGATTGAGAAATTTATGGGGGACCGAAAGGCCTTCCAGGGGTTTATGGCCCTATGCCTGTTGACATTTTCTATGCAACCTCAGACGTACTCGACGGATGCCCTCAGGGTTGCCTGTATTATTGGGAACTTGGGAGGTACTGGATTGGAATGGGCGACTACCCTACTCCAAGGGGATAGCCCGCTGCTCGCTAACTACCCTGAATTCGTAAAAGAATTTACAACCCTCTTCGATCATCCCCATCGGGTGCGGGATGCAGAGACATCCATCTTGGCCTTACGACAAGGACGTGGGGGGTTGTTAGAATACATTAACCAGTTCCGGCAGTTAGTCTTGGAACTCCACTGGCCCAAGGAAGTCTTGCGGGTCATGTTTCGTAGGGGGTTGGGTGATGACCTAAAAGACCAATTGGCGTTCATTGCCCTCCCGGAGACCTGGGAGGACATAGCTACCCTCACCTTACAAATAGAGGATCGCTTGGTGGAAAGGCGTCACGAAAGGAGGCAAGATAGCCGGGGTTTCGCCCCTCGCCCAGCAGTTTTCGCCTCGGGTCCTACAGGGGCGGCCAAAGGGTCAGACCCCGAACCCATGCAGATTGGCGCAGCTCGGGGGCCCCTGACCAAAGAGGAAAGAGAAAGACGGCGCCAGTCACGGGCCTGCTTTTACTGTGGGGACCCGTCCCACTTTGTCCGAGAGTGTCCTTCTGCGCCTTTGGATCGTTGGGGACCGGGAAATGCCCGAGGCCGGGAAGGAGCGGGGCCTCCCCGGCCATGAACGTGATACCCGCTACCCACGCTGCACTACAGGTGCACTTGCGGGTCCCCCTCACCGTTATGGTGAACGCGGGCTGCTCCATCATCGTCTGGGTGATGATAGACTCCGGAGCGTCTGGGAATTTAATCGACGAGGGACTCCTGCGAGAACACCAGATCCCAACTGCCCCCAAGAAAAACCCGGAGTTGGTCCACTCCATCGACGGATCCCCTTTGGTATCCGGACCCGTGAAGTCGCAAACTCAGCCCCTCCGTTGCGCTGTGGGGGCTCACCAGGAGACCCTGTCCTTGGACATGGTTTGTGCCCCACTGTTTCACGTCGTTCTAGGACTGCTGTGGCTGGCCTGCACAACCCCCAGGTGGACTGGGCCGCTCGGCATCTGCACTTCACCTCCCCATATTGTCAAAAGATGTGCCTCCACATCGAGCCAGCCGGGGGGAAGGCCATAGCCGGCGCCCACATGACATCCCCGCCACTGGGCTTCCTGCTGCCCCCGGAATACGCGGACTTCATGGATGTGTTCAACAAGGTGCAAGCAACAGAACTGCCCCCTCATCGGGCATACGATTGCCCTATTGACCTTGTTCCAAATACAGAACCCCCTTTTGGCCGAATCTACGCCTTGTCCACGCCGGAGCTGAAGATGCTGCGCCAGTACCTGGATGACAGCCTGCAAAGTGGGTTCATCTGGCATTCATGCTCCCCGGCAGGGGCGCCCATATTCTTTGTAGCAAAGAAAGATGGGGGGCTCCGCCCCTGCATCGATTACCAAGGGTTGAATGCCATCACAATAAAAACCCGATACCCTCTTCCTCTGATTCCCGAACTATTAAACCGATTGCAAGGGGTGACAATCTACAGCAAACTCGATCTCCGGGGGGCTTATAACCTGCGGGTAGTGGCCGGGGATGAGTGGAAGACGGCCTTCCGGACTAGATACTGACACTATGAGTATCAAGTAATGCCTTTCGGCTTAGCCAACACTCCGGCCACCTTCCAACATTTCATAAACGACATTTTGCGAGACTTCTTGGATGTTTTCGTTATCGCCTATTTAGATGATATCCTTATTTACTCCACCTCGCTAGCCCAGCACTGCACCCATGTTCACCAGGTCTTACAGAGGCTAAGGGATAATAAATTATACTGCAAGGGGGAGAAATGTGTGTTCCATCTTACCACGGTGGGCTTCTTGGGGTTCGTCATCTCCCCTACCGGAATCCAGATGGACATGCACAAAGTAGAAGCAATCCAGCGATGGCCAGCCCCCAAGGCAGTGAAACTCCTTCAGCGCTTCCTTGGGAGTACAAACTATTATAGACACTACATTCCCTAATACGCTGCCATCACTACTCCCCTTACACGCCTCCTGAAGAAAAATCAACCCTATGTATGGGGCGAAACCCAGCAAACCAGCTTCGACCTCCTGAAACGGGCGTTTAGTCAAGCACCCCAGCTGTGACACCCCAGCTTCACCCAACCATTTTGGGTGGAAGCAGATGCCTCCAGTACCGCAATTGGGGTGGTCTTACTACAGGAAGCCCCCCCTGCTAAACACCCCCTACCATGTGCTTATTACTCCTGGCAGCTGACGCCCGCGGAGTGAAATTACTCCATCTTTGATAGGGAACTTTTGGCTATCAAGGCGGCCTTCAAGACTTGGCACCACTACCTCGAGGGAGCCAAATACCCCGTCGAGGTAATAATGGAGCATAAGAATCTGACGTTCTTGCAAACGGCACAAATAAATAATGCATGCCACGCTCGATGGGCAGTTTTCTTTGCACGTTTTGATTTCCGCATTCAGTACCAACCAGGGTGCCTCAATATATTAGCTGACGCCCTATCCTGCTGCCACAATGGGGTAGAGGGAGACCGGCGACCCCAAGGGACTATTCTCCCGGCCAGGGTATTCGCCGCGTCCTACGTGACGGTGGAACAACTAAAAAGGGCCAGTCGGGAGGAACTACCCGAGGCCCCCATTTCCGAGTGGCAACTAAGTGAGGGCCTATGGAAAAAGGCGGATCAAGTACTGGCCCCCCCCATCCTGCAGAGCACCCTTAATGTGGGCTCACCACGACGCTCCAGTAGCTGGGCACCCGGGGCCGCGACGGACGATCCAGATGATCCAAAGACACTTCTGGTGGCCATCCTTAGTTGCGGACGTTCACAACCACATTGAACAATGCGAAACCTGTGCACAGACAAAAATACCCCGGAGAACCCTGGTAGGACTCCTTCAGTTGGTGCCACCCCCACCCCAAGGGCCCTGGCAAAGAGTCGGACTAGACTTCATCGTCGATCTTCCTCCGTCACGCTCGTATACCACCATCTTGGTCATGGTAGACCATTTTACGAAGTGGGACCACTTCATAGCGTGCAAAGGTCTACCATCGGCTCGATGAATGGCCCTTCTGTTCATACACCATGTACTTAAGTTACATGGATGCCCCAAAGAAATAAGAAGCGACCGAGGGTCCCAATTTACTTCCCAATTCTGGAAGGCCCTATTTTCCGCCTTAAAGGTAACCTTAACCCATACCACAGTGTATCACCCCGAAGCCAATGGGCAGGTGGAACGCATGAACCAAAACTTGCAACAATACCTCCGATGCTACACCACACATCTCCAGGATGATTGGTACACTTGGCTCCCCCTTGCGGAGTTTGCTCTAAACAACGCCCCGAATGCCTCCCTGGGAAATTCTCCGTTCTTTGTATCGTACCGGTTCCACCCGCAGATTGGGGTACCGGATCTTCCCCCTTCAACAGTCCCAGCCGCCGGAGCCCTCATTCGACAAATCCAAGAGGCCCAGAAAGTGGCCCAAACCACCTTGCAGCAGGCTCGACAGTGCTACAAGATGGCGGCGGATAAACATCGTGTTCCCGCTCCCGTGTTTCGCCCTGGAGACCTGGTGTGGGTGAATCGTTGCCATTACCCTTCCACCTGACTTTCTGCGAAACTTGACTTCCACTATATGGGGCCCTTTCCCATCCTTAAGCAGCTCAATGAAGTAACCTACAAACTTCAATTACCCTCCCATGTCCACATCCATCCCACCTTCCACGTGGCTCTGTTGAAAAAAGCCCGGCGCACGTGTCAGGGTCCCCCTCCCCAGCCCCTGAGCCCAGCCTCCCCGGACGTCAAATACGAAGTCCAGGCTATCTTAGATGCTCGTTGCCACTATGGTCGTCTGCAATACCTCATAGATTGGGTGGGCTACGGCCCGGAGGAGTGATCATGGGAGCCAGAAGCCTTGGTCCATGCCCCCCTCCTGGTCCACGCCTTCCACCGCTGCCACCCTTCCAAGCCGTCCCCTTTGGGGGGGGTTGGGCAGGGGCCTCGCTGGGGGGGTACTGTCAATCCTCGCAGGGGGGAAAGAGGTGCAGGCCGCCCAGGGGGGCACCAGGAGGCCGAGAGAGTTCCCCGGGCCCAATAACGGTAGCACCAGAGGTGGCGGCGGAATCACCCCCCTCACTCCCTGGGCCGAGAAACAGCGCAGCCCCGCCCCCAGTGAACGCCCAGTCAGGGACAGAACAGAGGAAGGTAGGACCTGGTAGGACACCAGGGGAAACCACGCCCCTCGTGCGGGGCTCCGCACGTTTGCGGGAGCGCGCAGGGGGCGGGGCCAGCAATACAAAACCCAGCACCGAGAAGCACTCGGCGCTGGTGATTGAGCGGAGACCGGCCCTTGAACAAAGCTAAGTGTTGCGAGTTGTGTACTTTGGATGTATTATTGTGTATGGAGCAAATAGTGTGTGATTGACGGGATTCCCTGCCTTCTACCCCCTGCCTACGTGAGAGAGAGCCTTAGAGAGACTGTGGGTGTGCATGGGTGACATGGAAGCCCTTCCCCCGTTCCCTTCCCCCTGAGGTTGGCCCTTAGTTCCCCCTCCCTCTCCCCCCTGTGAGAAGTGTGTCATCGTGTGCCGTTCCTGTGTCCCTGGGACCATCCCCTCCCCTCCGGGCACTATCTCCCCACTATTGCCCCTTTTCCCCCCTCCTTGGTCATGGGTTACGTGTGGAGGAAGTGTGACTGGGGCCCAGACTCAATATACTCACCTGGCACCCTATGATGATAGGGACCTGGTTACTGTGAGGCCTATAGGTCCACCTACTATCCTGACGGGCATTTATTCCCAGAGAGACCCCTTCCAGGTCAGGAGTCTGAGCCCGTGCATGGGGATCTCCGGGGTGTGGGTGGTGCGGCGCCAGGCCAGCCCGACCCCGCATTGGGGTTGCACCCCATCCCCCGTGACACTCACCCAAAGTGGGGTTAGGCTGCCCAAATCACGGTATCATGCCACCACGAATGGGCCCGGTTCCTGTTTGCCCTGCTCTGGAGTGAGGTCTGCTGAGGGGTGCTGTCACCATTCCCATTCATCCATATCACAGCTCGGGGTGGGATAGTGGGTGAACCAGGGGAGGATGGGTGGTATATGTGGCCAGTGCCTCAGGCTGCCCCAGGGTGTGGTGGGATGGTTGACAGCGGCCTGCCTGCCCAGTTTCCCCATGAGGGCTCGACCATCTGCCCTGCAGCATAGTGACTGAAATTGCCTGCTCCCCAAGGCACATGGGGATCAGTCCTGGCTGGACTCCTCTGGGTGTATGTGTAGTATCCACAAAATAGGGCAGTCCAATGCAGAAAGAACTCTGCCACTAAATAGCCTATCAGGCCTGTTCAGAAAGGTAAACCCTATCCCAGTTCCCGTTAAGTTACTGTTCTGTGTCCCGCAGGCTGGATGCAGACTGATGAGTAGGGATGGGAGAACGCGGTTCGGAGTTTGACCCGAACTCGGCCTGTTCGGATGACCGAACCCGAACCGACTGAACCAAACTCAATTCCGAACGCCGAAATGACCGAATAGTTCAGTCAGTTAGGATCGTGTTCAGGTGAGTTCGGGTGGCTAAAATGACAAAAATGTGGTGTCACTGGAAGGCCAAATGTGGCAGGGAAGAGGAGTCAGCTGAGAAGCAGCCTTCCAGGCATCAAGAAACAGCCACTCCAGCCCCAGGACCCACCGTCAGGATTCTGGGGCCAACTTACAGGCAGGGAGGGATGTGGCCAATATCTACAAGCTGCCACTCTTTGAGCCCCAGGACCCATAGTCATAGGTCTGGGACCATCATTCCTCGCACGGAGGTGCTGTCTTTCCACTGCATCAAGAAACAGCCACTCCAGCTACAGGACCCACTGTCAGGGTTCTGGGGCCAAGTTACAGGCAGGGAGGGCTGCAGCCAATATTCAGAAGCTGCCACTCCTGCCCCAGGACCCATAGTCATAGGTCTGGGACCATCATTCCTCGCACGGAGGTGCTGTCTTTCCACTGCATCAAGAAACAGCCACTCCAGCTACAGGACCCACTGTCAGGGTTCTGGGGCCAAGTTACAGGCAGGGAGGGCTGCAGCCAATATTCAGAAGCTGCCACTCCTGCCCCAGGACCCATAGTCATAGGTCTGGGACCATCATTCCTCGCACGGAGGTGCTGTCTTTCCACTGCATCAAGAAACAGCCACTCCAGCTACAGGACCCACTGTCAGGGTTCTGGGGCCAAGTTACAGGCAGGGAGGGCTGCAGCCAATATTCAGAAGCTGCCACTCCTGCCCCAGGACCCATAGTCATAGGTCTGGGACCATCATTCCTCGCACGGAGGTGCTGTCTTTCCACTGCATCAAGAAACAGCCACTCCAGCTACAGGACCCACTGTCAGGGTTCTGGGGCCAAGTTACAGGCAGGGAGGGCTGCAGCCAATATTCAGAAGCTGCCACTCCTGCCCCAGGACCCATAGTCATAGGTCTGGGACCATCATTCCTCGCACGGAGGTGCTGTCTTTCCACTGCATCAAGAAACAGCCACTCCAGCTACAGGACCCACTGTCAGGGTTCTGGGGCCAAGTTACAGGCAGGGAGGGCTGCAGCCAATATTCAGAAGCTGCCACTCCTGCCCCAGGACCCAC